>MNPL01007913.1:2777-37690 GCA_002081605.1 Tropilaelaps mercedesae | reverse complement strand
ATATATATATGTATGTATATATATATATATATATATATTCGAGTAGCTTTTTCCGTTGCTGTTCTCAACCGTTGGGTCCTTACTAGCACGCAGCACTATCTTGTGAACAGTGCATCTGGAGCGTTGTCTAATGTCATACTAAATAGCGAAAAACTCATATTGCGGCACTTAGCGATGGCAAACGCCACTACCAGACGTTTATAGGGCATTTATGAGCGTGTTCAACAGCGAAAACAGGTGTCCGATGTGAATCTGCTATTGCACTAATGGCTAATCCTCAAATTCCTATCGCCGAAGTCAAGCATGGTATCTAGTGAAATAATGTCACCCAGCCATCATCGTCAAGGCCTACATCCAAGAGTTGACGGGTGATGCCAGAAGGCCCTACCGTCCAGCACAATATTCCGTCGTTCCGGATAATCACTTAATAAGAATATATTCAGGACTTGCTCAAGAGCAGCGTGACAATCTTGGCTGTCGCCATTGACGTCTAGAGGGATGACGTGTATGTACGACAAGTAAGAAAATTAAATCAGGTTAATGGACGAAATGAACAGAGTATACAAAAACAGTTCTCTATAATTTGGTATTCGCTAGGCTTGGCATTCGTAGTTTAGTTTGAACTAAGTCGACACACACGTAAATCTTGCTAGACATACGCCCCTCAGTGCAAAGAGCTGCTTTAGGAAAGAACTCGGAACGGATATAACTCAGCGATTGTCATTAGATCAGTGGAAAACCTTCATTACAAACCTTTATTGATATACATAAACGCTGCTGTCGTCCAGGTAAGTTCATCGGCTATTGCGATCAGTACACCAGATACAAGAAAAATGTATCGCATCTAGGCGCGCTAATTTCTAAGGATCCATTTAAGAGGGTACGGAAATATCAAGTCTTAGGACACCGTTGCTAGTATCTGTCAAATACAGAAAACATCCAAACCTTCACAAAGATCCAACTTGACACTTCCGGACAATCTAACAGCTCGTAGTCCCGTCAAACCTTGCATCCATCCATCCCGCCAAGGACACTCGCGATAGCCCGGCGTCCTAGTCAAGAAAGCGCACTGGCATCTGTCTACCTAGTCTGGACTTCCTTTCTGGAACCCATTCTAGGCTATTTTTGGACTGCTTTGGCAAAACCTCCTTCAAAGAGTACATTCCAATCAAAAGGAGCAATTTTGATAAAAACGACTCCATTGACTTCCTTTGAGAGCCTATGGGTGACCTTGCTAGCAGTCTATTTCGACTTGCTTAGAGTGAGCGCTCGCATGCCTGTTTCCTGATAAAGTTCCTCGGTTTGATTTGATTTATCGAGAACGCTGTTAAGAAATGGCTAATGATGACAAAGGATTTGCGACCGCTCTAATAGGTACGGCGTGGTCAATCTAAAATATCTAAAAACTTCGATTAGTTTATGTGGCAAAATAGATTTTTTTGTACTGTTACTAACTCGGGAAATGTCGCAGCCATATGTGAAACTGTATCGATACAAGACTTAGCTCAATATTACGGGCTAAAGAAAACAGCCAAACCCCGTCAATAGACGAAATTCTGCATAACGCAGATTTCAGCCGAAAGCCTCACTTCTAATGACGAGGGACCAATTTTTTTTGTCACTCAAAGCGCAAATCAACAGCATCTCTCGCATTGGACAGCCATCACATGATTACTATTAATTACTTCTGTACAGGCCGTTGACCGTGCCAGTTCCCTGCCAACTTTAGAACAGCTTATCCGACTTCCGCTTGGGAGAACGTAAATTGGTAAGCCTGGGCGAAGCAGCAATATTTTTGCGGCATTTTGGCTCTGATACAAACGTAGTACACCGACCACCTCTATTAGAATTGGCCACTCATGCCGGTAGTGGGTCAGTTCAGAGAGAAGACGGCGGGCCGACCGTTTCCTGTGTCCTGCCTCTTTCGGAGAATCCGAATTTCGGTGTGGCGAAAAGTGCGGCCTGGGTCGAAGCCAGAATTCGGCCAATAGACAATGGAGACAAAAGTTGATAATCCTGGGCATTTAACATTAATAACGCCCGTGTTCGCTCTATCCATTCCGCCGCATTTATGCCAATTTGTATTTTTAATACAAATAGGTATACTTATATTCATACTTATGGAAACCGCTCGTGCACACTATGCTACGGGATATCATATAACTGTATCATATAATACGGTATTATTATTATACCATATACCATTATTGTACCCTTTTGTACCCTATTATACTGCCATCACAGCGAGTATTTATAGGTTCTCAGCCACCAAGCGATTGAACGCTCTCATTTTATGCAGTGGGAATATTGTAAACGTAGAAGCGATTTTCAGTCGAGATGGGAGCAAAGCTAACACCATGCATGGAATCGTTCCTCTCCATCGACGACGAGAGTGGCTCGAGTGTGAAATCACCGAATTTCGGCCGACTCGTTTACGAGACGTCCAAGCACATTGAACGATATCGTCTCCGATGTCTGAAGCGATCGAATGTTAGCTATAGCGCGTCCACGCATTGACAAAAATTCAAAACGGATCCGGTCGTTTGGGGCGTTTGCGAGCGCTTTACGCGTGAAGTATCCGAAGCTGTCGATACTCATTTACATCTATAGAGTGAGCCTTACGAAGTCATGCTGTGAAAAACGGCACCGCTGAGGGCAAATGTTAGCCGATGGTCAGCCCTGAACAATGTATTTACTTAGCAGAAGTTCTGCCGGATGTCATCCTACTGACACGGCGACTCGTAAGGAGTCAACATACCTAAAAACACACTTGGCCTTACGTTCGTTAAAAAATCTATGTTATAACGAAGCAGCTTTTGAACCAATCGATGACAAATGCTTGCATGGCACCGTCTCGGGAAATTTTTTGTGGACCCATTTTTGTTCCCTGAATTGTTTGAAAACCTCAGATACGTTTTTATCTTGACCCATCCTGTGCGCTACCGACACACCCATATCTCGCGCGCTTATGGCTACCTATCTACGGTGCACATCAAGGCCATTTCATAAGGAAATTTTGTTTTATCCGCCAAAAGTCTCGAACGTCACAGCGGTCCAGTGGAGTAATTGGCTGCTCGTCTGGCTAAGCTATCGCCATCCGGTTCAGGCGGACGCAGCAAATCTGGTACCATTTTCGCCGTTTATCCCACAGTTTTGACATTCGCGCCGTTCGCGGTCAGCGTTGAACGACGTTCTGATGCGTTTAGGCCCTCCAGTTCTCCTGCCGAAATCAGTTTGCCCCGTGTGTCGAGCGAGGTCTGAACTCGCCGCTAAGGGCTTTTCTATACGAATCAATCAAACGAAGATCGCCTTCACTTCTTGGCTCCGTTTACGTTGACCTTCGTAGACTGGCATCTCCCGTAGCAAACACCGTGACGACTGTAGAGAAGGTAACTTGTGAAAGCTGCGACAAAGATGGCGAACGGTACGGCGACGTCGATGCCGGCCCGTCGGGCTAAGACGACCGAACAGACCAACCCAAGGCCGATGAGCGCAACCCAGAGTAAGTCCTGCACGAGGACTCCTTTTAGTGGACAGGCCATTGACAGTAGACACCTTCTGAGGAAATATCAGGGCTTCAGAGGCTGTCCAAGACGAGTGAAACTGCGCAATCCGAGCGCCACCAGATCGGTAACCGATAACCGGTTTATGACTATCTAATGCCGACTAAGGGCTCGGCTTCCGTAACCGATACCGCAATCCTGATTTGGACTACGCACGGCGGTAAACTCAGGATTCGTTCAAACCGTTGGAGCATGTTTGGTCACAGAGGACAGGAATCCGTCGAGATGTCATGAGCGGGGCAGGCGAATGCGGTGCGTCCAGTTCACGTCCAAGGGGGGCAACAGACCACGTAGATAGGGCAATCTGCGCTTGGAGAAGCACCGTCTGCAGGAATATGGACCAGTGCGCGCTCACCAGCGACTGGCTAAAGGGGGAATTCGCTTGAGGCCGTCTCAGGATGAGGATTTCAACAACGAATGCTTCTGAACGCGTTGTTTACAACCGACAATAAAAAAAAATTGCAAAGGGAAGTTCTAGCCAGTTCACTCGGCTCGCTAAAACCAAAGAAAGTTCACTGTGGTCGAGCAGGAGAAATTGTCCGGAGGAAGGAAGGAAAGGAAATCCGAAAGGAGTCTGGAGGAGAGGAAATTTCTCCGGACAGGAGAAATTGTCCGGAGGCCTTCACAGCCATGTCATGAGCCAGAACGTGCAGTGTGCGGATTATACACTCGTATGCGGAGTCGCAAAAGATTGAAATCAACAAAGATTATTCGATACTTACCCTAATTCCGATGCAGATTCACAGCGACCGACTCGCTAGTACGACGCCCCTAATAACACTAACTTGGTCATCGTTTGGTGACAGCAACGAAGCGGACTAGGAAAACAAATGCGGAGTTTTAGCGGTAAAGATATTTCTTTCAGCGTGAGTCTCATACTGCCTATAAATATATATACCATGCAGTAAAGAAGAGCGCGCTGAGCGTTTACGTCGCAACAAAAAAGGACACAAAGAAAACAGGTGGTTGCGACCGGGATGTTGTGGGCAATATCTCGCAGTTATTGAAATAAATAACGCCGAGAAACGGTCCCTGTGACGGGTAAAACAAGTCAATTGAGGGTCCGTATCGGAGATTGTCGTCGCCAGAAAAACGGGGAGGCAAAGAGGTTGGCCACTATAGGCAACAAAGTCTACTGCGAATACGAGAAAAAACCAGGAGCGGAACAAACCCAAGCAGGAGCAAACTAAGAGGACAGAGAGAGTCCGGAGAGATTCTTTCTCTCGAACAACATACTGGGGCGCGGGGGCGCCCATTCAGCGCGAGTTGGCCGACGCAAATGGTAAAGAATGCATTTCGTTGCAGTGAATGCCCCCGCACCTTGCCAGCCCCTTGGGGCTTTCTGAATGACACTCACTATTTACAGCTGATTCCCCATCGTTGAGCGATCTTCATCTGGCTGCCAATAACACATGGGCATAATCACCTTTATGATCGAAGACCCTTCAGCGTGAAACGACCCGCTAGTCACAATAACACATTGTCAAGCGCCTATGTGCTTTCAGCTTGTTGAAGGTTACGCAGTTTCAACTAATGCAATGTCTAGCTTCAAGTCTCAGGATACGCAACACGGTAAGGCTTGACTCAGTGCATAGCTAACGGGCAAATCTGAAAACCGCGGGCAAGTATATTGTCTCGATTTTAAAGACGTGCCATTATTGATAATTATCAAATAATTACGGAAATGCATCGGCCACATCTTTATTGTAGATACATTCGATACAGATGACCAGAACCGGGGCAGTTAATCGCAGGGATTCCTCAGGCGCCCTTGGAAATGACTTGCTCAGACTGCCTTCAATAGTCGGACAAATACCAATATATGTTATTGTTCTATTAAATACACTCACACACAGTCAAATACAAAGAGACAGTCGTTTAAAGTCGACATGAATGCTGCGTCAATGTTGTGACAGCCCACCAGAGATCCTGAGGACTGGCAAGTAGATAGCGCGTCTCCTCACCCACCCCTCTTGAACATAGGATTTGTTTGTAGCGTTTGCCAGTAGAATTTTCAGAACATGAAGTATTTTGAAATTACATACAGCGAAAATGGTTAGGTTAAATCTTTTTCGGAGAAGTACGACTCTTGCAATATTATAACTATAAATGCTGTTGTTTATACGCATATACGTTTTAGGGGAATATTTCGTGATTACAGTTCCAGCGAAGCCGTTGGTTTAAGAGGTCTACAGTCTCATAGGAGTTCATGCGAAATAGGCAAAAAAGTCGGCTTTTCATCTATTTAAATGAATTATCAGGAAGCATGATTCATCGGCAATCTTGCCTGGCGGGGAAGTCCGATGATATCGACTGTTCGAGATCTAAACATACTTTGCAGTCATTAATCAACTAAAATCTTCATAAAATATGTAGAAAATTAAGCAATTAAATGCCCTCTAAAAATAAAACGTTTGAAAACTCACCAACAAAAGCTACTCGGTCCGACGAGAAAGTGTTTGTATGCGTCTTGCCGGTATCTTTTTTACCCTAATTTTTATTACCACCCATCATAACTATATTTTACCACCATCGACAAGTAAACGCACTTCAAACCCTGTGACCTCACGTATCGGCAATTCTGTCAAATATTTGTAAGGCTGACTACGCCGTGCACACATCTATCATGGCATAGCGCGCCAAGTGTAATAATTTCGTATGATATATCGCTTTATCAACATAACACGTTGCAAAGCAATTAGATACAATTAATCATAAATGAAAGAGCGTGCCAACCTCCCGGATTGTCAAAAGCACTTTTTCCTACAAGTTGCCCCGTAGGCAGAAAAACCCTTGTATGAATACAAGGGTTCTCCATGCCCTAATTTGAACTTATAAAACTTTCATAGTTAGCAATGGCTGTATAAGTATCCATATACTTTCTTCTCTTCTCAGTCTAGATTTTCCCGCAAGTGCTGAATTTAAAACAGCTAAAAAACCTCAATGCATACATTCAAATTACAAGCGTATGAACTATAACCTCCTCCAAAACCGACAAACACCTACGAATTAGGCGCAGCTAACAAAGAACAATTCGAGATGCTAAAAGGCCGACACGAAAAGAGCCAGACTCGAGCAAACGTCACTTACTTGCACACTAGCCAATTCAAACACAAGCCACGGAGGGGGTTCACTCGAACTTGATGGTAGAATTTTTCATTACGGTTATGTTCGATAATGCCATGTTTTAGTTCTGCTTCAATGTGCTCAACAAACAGTAGCGTCAAGTGCTCTTCTTTAATAGAAATTTATGGAAATACCTGACCGCACGGGGACGATCGGGGACCACACCGTCGGAGTTAGTTGGACATACGTGTCGAAAATGCACCCACAAAAATAACCCTCACCCCTCTTTTGCCATACTTCGTACAATAAAGATCGCCCACTGAGAGGAGGGTTTCAGCAATGTTTATTTTATGATCGAGAACAGGTCGCTTTCTCTATACTCCCTCTTCGTCTAATACTAATTTGAGCGACTGGGTATCCAACACAGCTACAACGAAACCCACTTTCCTACCGTATATACGTAGCTACTGACATATGCATACCCATGAGCAGACACATATTGCTAAGAAGCAACCATATGCATAGGATGTCCTCTGATATTCGTCTGACAAGGGGCTCCATGAATACAATCGGGGCCAAGCCTACCAGTGCCTCGTAGCCACACACACACAAGTTCCTCGGTTGGTTACGTAGACACGCCACCGACACGCACCTCGTAAACGACAGGCCTACTTTCGTAGTCACGCAGTCTTTCCAGCAGGCTCCGTTTGATATACATCGTAAGTCGACGCAAATATGCACTGGTGTGTCAACTCTACGAACGGGATGCTTCAGCGATGGTCACGCCCAGGGCAAGAGATGATACCGATAGCGGGCTGTTTCCAGCGGACTTACAATAAGATCTATGGTGATCTATTTTAATCGAAGTACAAAAATTTGGGCCTATGAATATCAAATGCCCCCTCTGACTATATTACGTGCGCGCCAGTGGAGCGACGCTCGGCGATTCGGCCTGCAGATTTAGTGGCTCCCCATCTCACATGCAACATGAGTAGGCTTTGATAGATGGCGGATAGTGTACTTTTGCGGCAATAAGAGTAACTTTGTAATGCGGGCAAGAAGTATCTAACTTTGTCCGAACCTTCTTTTGCCTGAGTCGAGTGAGGCCGTTACGAGTAAGATGCTGAGGAAGCCTAATAGCCTCACAGAAGCACATGCCAAGGTAGGCCTCTGCCGATACGGCAGCGCATCCGAGTATGGTAGACTCAAACCACTGGCGATGTTTTAATATCAGCGAACGCTTCTATCGACTTCTATCGGTTTGTAACGAGGAAAAAATATGAACACGAGGGTGTATCCATGTTTACGCCTAGAAAAGCACGACAACATGAGAAGGAGAAGGAGAGTGCCAAGTTTGGCGAAAAAGGTAAAGACAAAAAGTTATCGATTCTCGCCGCGACAAAGTGGAAAAAAGCTATTGAATGACTATAAAAGCACCTGCTTAACGTTTTACATTGCACGCCATTAATAGCCAAATTTACAGGCCATAACACAGCTGACCACAGCGAGACTCGAGCAAAGTCCCCAAGAACTCTTTTATTACCTGAACATATATGCTATCAACGAAGCTACATAGAATATGAAAGCTGAAGCGGGCCAGACTCATATTACCGGTTTTAACCTGCCCTGAATATATTCCATTGTGCCTTACACGGTCCTAGGTTGAAGCCTGTTGAGGAAATGTTTCAGTCGTTACGATGTCATTGGATCAGATATTCAAAAAAAGCGTTTCGGATCAATCCAATCGGACGAATCAATGCTAAAATCAAAAGTATCTACACTGGAATATAGAGAGCCGCTGATGCCACGGGTACGAGTTGTGGCGTCGCTCGGGCATTGACTCCTGCGAACTCTACACAGGTCTACGTAAACGATTGAATAAAACTACAACTGATCCACCGAATGGAAAATTAGGTCTAGGCGTTAGAAAGCTACTTAACACACGGGATCTCGTCTCCAGCGAACAAACCCGAACGACTCCAGCTGGACAGAGTCGTGTCTCTACTGAGATTTTGCAAAATGGCGCAGCGCTCCACAGTTACATTGAGCGGATTCTTCGGTGTTGCTCAACGGCGAGGGGCGGAGTCGATTGAATGCAGCCTCAAGGAAAAAGAGGGTTTATTGCGGATTTAAGTTCGCGAAAACAGGCAAACTGCTAGGAAGACATGGGGACGGCGGAAAGAAGGTCAATTTCGAGCAATGTCGTTTCGAGCTTAGCTAGAATTACGCGAAGTTCTCATTGAGGCTTGCCAAATTACCTAGAAAAAGCTTCTAGATACTACCTATGTAATTCTTCCTGCCTAGCGGGAAAAACTGGCTAATTTTTACGTCGAGATCTGAGAATTTACAAACGAACCGAATTATTGAGGTGCACAGGCGAATGAAGCTAATAAAAATATTATTTCAAAATAAATACTATAAAAATGTTGGGTTTGGTTTGTACACCAGAACCAAATATATATATATATATATATAATAAGAAAAAGACTCTTTTCGGTATTTTGCATTGGTTAGTCATTTCCTGCTGTTTACACACTCAGACGATATTAACGCGACGCTGAGCTTGACTATATTAACACTTAGCGTTTAGCCGACTCCAGAGCTACAGGGGGCACCATTTCTCTTCGAAGAAAGAAAACGGCCCTCCTCTGTGTTTTCCTATCGCCCGCTTTTGTCGTACGCCTCGCCCGCGGCCGGCGTATCCCCACCGCGGGAAAGGGCCATCGACAGGCAATGGGGCAAAGCCAGCTCGATTCGGTCCAGACTGTCCGACTACACTGATCCCGCACATGGGCCTGCAACAGTAGCGACGCACCGGTATCGGCGCTCAGCTATTTTACCGCTTTTCTTTGTCAGCTGAATACTATTGGCCAATAGTTAGATTTACTTAGACTGGAGAGAGTTTCAGTGTCGGAGGCCAGTTGCTCTATTTTTTGAAGACAAACTTTCGCCGGGAATCGCTCACGTCGGCATGGCGACGGATGGGCCAGCAAACGCTGGCATGAGAAATTCATTAAGTATTTCTGCGCTTTGTGTTTTGTGCTGGTTTTCGGCGTCGTTGTTGCCAGGTGACGCCATTGCTGAGCGCAACGTCTACCGTGAGTATTGCGTGTTTCAGTGGAAAGAAATATCTAAAATACCGTAGAGGTGTTGCAATATATCGACTTGATTTATTCCACATTTGCTTAGTCAACCCAAAAACGCCAGAATACTGGAACTTAGAGCGTTATGGCAGAACGCAGTAGTTCGGGTGAGAACGTGACCTCAGAGAACCTCAACACAAATCCGAGGCTTTGGACACTCTGCGCCTGAGCTATATATAAAGCGACTGCTTCGGCAAGACGATTTCTCAGGGGGATATAGAGAATTGTGAACGATTGCGCTGCAGCGCTAACTGGTATCTGGTCAACTTAGCCTATATATATTATCTATTTTTCGATCTAAATTTTTTATTCATTGTTTTCTGTCAATTTTTTAACGTCAGCCTTTAAACCAGAGCGTCATGCATTGAGTTTCTCCTATCAGCGTGATCTGTAAGCAGAGAATTTTTCCACTCGGTCTATGTGAATTATGTTTGTTCTTCTCATTGACCACAACTTGGTTGCCTCTCCGAACGCGAGCGAAATGTAGGTATTTCCGGCACATACGAATTCCAAATATCTGAGTGTACAGGTATTTAAATGTTTGCCCGTGTTGAGGATTACGTAGGTCTGCAACTTCCGTAGATAACTGCGCACCACCGCCTCCTTCTTCCTCGTATTTGGCCTACCCTGTTCATTTACATAGCAGACACTTGAGCCCAAAGCGCATTTTTTGTTTCTATGGTCCTGTGACCATTCTATGGCCGGATTTTTCACCATTCTTCAGCTCCATCTTCAGTTGATCAGTCATCCACAGCCCCACTTGGACCTCTGTCTCGCGCGAGCGACGAGTGACAAATGACAAGAAAGCATACTAGAGTTTTGCACGATTAAATTTAGCTCCTGTTTTTTTCTCCTCTTTACGTGCACGCATTATGCATTCCTAGAAAACGTCAATATTTTTTTTCCAGATTTGTAGATGTTATGCAGAGGTGCGTAGACTAAACCCCTGCAATTTTTCAAATATTACACATGCAGACATACAGATACGGAATCTAGCAAATTTTTTTGACCACGAGCAAACCTAATGACCTTCTTTCTAATCGGCAACGAATAGCAAACCTGTGCGACGGAAGCCCACGTTTGCCCTGATAAGCAATCGTCAGGTTCACATGAGTTCATCATCGCGATGGCGCATTCGAGAGTTACCACTCTGACAAATCACCCACCGTAACGACAGTCCAGGTGAAACTGACCTCGCTCTGTTCGTCAACCTTTTACTTCGATATACGGGAAATTAGCTCCCGTTCTCTCTCCCTCCAGCATTGTTACTTTCATACTGGTGACTAACAATTCGAATATGCCAGACGAAGTAGCTGCCTTATATGCGACATCACTGCTCTAACGGGTGCTTCGCAGAACACAACGCAGCGGAAAACTGCACGAAAAGAGGGTACCATTAACATAAAAGGAACAATTCAATTAGGCTCAATTTCGGATGACGCAATGACGAGAAACGTATTTAGCGTAGGTTCATCTATAAAAGCCGTTAACTCTGCATAATGTGGCCCGTACTTATTGCAGTGATAAGTGAGTTTGATGAATGCCACTGTAAAATACTACTATATACCATTATAAAACAGTTTCATGTTTCTATGCGACTTCAGTTCTTACCGGACCGGTTGTGCGGTCATTCGCTAAGTTAGTGTCGTCGTCTGAGATGCATTCAGTGAATTGTTGTTTAACATCACGATTACCGTTGCGTAATCGCGATCTGTACCGCACCAGTAACATGGTCCAATCTTACTTAGGGTTGTCTAACTACATTTTTCCTGCAACCGCATAGATACCATAAATTATTGGACGAAACTACGTTACATAAAATGTTATGGTAATCTACGACGTTGCACGACTACAGACTCAACACTATGTCTATAGGATAGCAAGAGCAAAGACCCTAGAAGTCTAAACGCGTATTTCTGTAGAACCCGAACTTCGGTATGGTTAAACCGTCTATTTCAGGTAATAAGGTGCTGGAAGGGCGAAAACACCGCAAAGACATTTTTCTCGGACTTGCGCTTCACCAATTAACCGGTCACGCAACGGTTTCGTTTTTCAGTCAATGTGTCAGAATTCTGCGGAAGCGACTCCAACCCGATTAGACAAATCGAGGGTGCTGTCCTTGCGTCGAACGACGAAAAGAATCTGTACTGCGTGATGACTTTCCAGACGAGTTCCATCTTGCAAAAGCTGGCGCTACGATTCGAGCGGTTGTCACTCGGCTGTAATGATCATGTCGCCATCTTCTTTGGCGATCACGCCATTGGAAGGAGTAGGGTTCGTGCAAATTCATTGGTACAATACTCGCTGCTTGTCGTAGAGCGGTACCGGTTTTGGCAAACATCCTCGAAATGTAATTGACCATGCTAGAATAGTAGGAAACCTTCTTCCACCAAGGAATGGATGTGACATCATTAGGCCAGGTTATGGTCCGGATGGACATCGGATAATGCGCAAGTTGATCTTTTCAAGAAATTAACCTTAACTTTTTGAAATGCCGCCAGGGGGCGCCTGTTTTCCTAACGACTTGCCCGCGAACTTCAAAATTAGCAGTTTGAATAGCACCCGGTAATTATATATATATATAAATACATATAATCAGAGTTCTGAATTCCAATTCTATCTTATGTGATCTTTGCAACCACCTTTTAGTTTGAATAAATGTTCTAATATGCAATATTGTGTAACATCAAAGTTATAAAATAATGGTGCGCTGACAATTCTACAAATTTCTTTAATTGAACAAATCGCCTCACCGTGCACGATAAGGACCGCGCGGTGCAACATTCTGCACGTATTTCCTTATTTGTGGACTCGTTTACACTATTTTCATACCTTACATTATGACCGCTGCTGGCCGGGTTAAATGCGTGAAAATTATCGCTGCGACTATCTTACAATAGTTAATAATATCGTACAATATAGCCACAGTTCGATACTTATCAGTAGATCGCCATAGTTTCGAGCTCTAACTCACTGTAATTGGCATTCATCACTGTTGGCTTTACTCAGATGGACGTGTCCTGCCGGCACAATGTGACCGCCGTTGGTACGTTGGTGTCGGACACAAACTTCGTCACACTCAAGTACACGACCGACCATTATCGACAGCCGAACAGCGGGTTCATCCTTGCCATGACGGCGTTTACGGTAAGAAGTTCCGCTTTAGCGTTTGACTGTTTTGTCCGCAGGCAGAACTTAGGCTGTATGCGCTACTGCCTTGAAGACAATATTCATCTAAACAGGACGTTTTCGGTCTCATGATTCGACCGGATACTATGAGAGAGCTCACAGCGTCATGTGTTAGTCCAGAGTCAATGGGATCCCTGAGGTATTTCACGTATAATTCATAGTGACCTGACATCAGTTTTATTCAACGTTGGATAAAATTGAAGCTATTTGCACTACTTGCAAGTTGCTTTCTTGATGAGAACTACGTATAAAGCCTTCAGGAAAACGATTAATGGCTATAACCCACAGGTAATTACATTAACCTCGCTAGCAGTGTACAGCCCGCAAATATATTATTTTATGACTATTAGCTCTAATACCAAAATCCCAGTTGGTTTCAAGTGTCATCTGTGACACGTTAGAAAATACTGCCGTATATTAGAACATGTACAGCAAGCATCTGGCCTATAAGGGAACTCCCCCAGCAAACTGGGGCTGTTCGGTAGAGTTATGAGATGCTCTGCTGGATCGAAGTGCTGGAGCGATGGTTCCGTTGCTCAATATATCTTCCTTGCGATTCTAGGACGCCAAGCATCCGTGTAAGCAGTTCAAATGTTGGAGTCCAGGAAAGTACTGCATCTCAACTGACCTCACCTGTGACGGCGTCAACCATTGCGGCGACGGCAGCGACGAAGATGAGAGCGAACTCTGTCCTGGTACGTTGGCAGAAACGTCTGCAAAAGTACGTTATGCTCCTTTTATAAACCATGGGGGTGAATTCTCCGATCCGCTCTGCCGGGCCCACTGCTTCTCGCATTAATTCCGGGATATTCGACGTATAAAGCGCATATATATATATATATATATATCACGAGCAGAATTCGAGCATATAATGTTTCAAACCGGACCGCGAAAGCAGGGCCCTTTATTCCATGAAACGTCGTATTGCAATAATGCCGAACCCTAAATGTGTGTCGTGGCTAGTTTCCATACGTAAGGAATGTGTACGCACAATGAAACAAATTTGTCACCCAACTGTTGCAACAGCTAAGCCCACCAGAGTGTGAATCTGAGAGGGTGCCGTAATCTGCCCTTATATTCAAAGCATCCTTACGTTTTCTCTACGCCCAGCCATGGCGTGGGAAATCTATCCGGTGAAAAACTGCGGGATTGCTTATAGCACGGCCACGTTGCTGTTGTTCGAATGTGACACGTCGAATATTGCCATAACTCTGTCATTGATGCGATATGTTGATAACATGAACGCCACAGCGTGTGACTAATCCACGCATTCCGATGCACATATCGCTATGGCTTACAATACTAATCGATATTGCTTGTTTATTCGACAGCAATGAGGCCGATACCGTAATCGTGAAGCCGTCAAAGCCGAGTAACCGGCCGCTGAAAGCTCTTCCTTCAACTCAACCATGCATTTCAGCAGAATCTACCGATGGGACATATCTGTTCTGTTAGCATGCACCGTCAGGGACAAGTCAAATAAAATAAAACAACAGCTCGCTGGACGGGTCGACAATTTATTTCTCAGGCATGTGTCGACTTGCAGGCTAGAAGTTATTGCCCCGCAAAACGCAAAGCTTTATTTAATAAATATCACTGATTTAATGATATTTATTTCTCAGGCATGTGTCGACTTGCAGGCTAGAAGTTATTACCCCGCGAGACGGAAAGCTTTATTTAAAAAATATCACTGGTTTAGTGATATGGATATGCGTACACATATAAACGTGCTCCGAGCAACATTCAGGGCTGGCAGGAGCAACCGCTAACACTACGTTCTACGGATTACGGTCAAGCAAAGGTCAAAAAGCAGAGAAAGCCGTTAAGCG
The DNA here is from genome assembly GCA_002081605.1 of Tropilaelaps mercedesae. NCBI lineage: Eukaryota > Metazoa > Arthropoda > Arachnida > Mesostigmata > Laelapidae > Tropilaelaps > Tropilaelaps mercedesae. Next base: position 22,900 of record MNPL01007913.1, on the reverse strand, counting down.
TGGCCCCGTCTTTCTGTTTACGTCACAAAGCGATCTCGAGTTCCATCGGGGATTTCGTCGCGGTTCATTGTAACAACGAGGCGGATCAACGATGGGTTACAAGCCCCGGTCCTTGTCGGCACTGTGACTTTTTACGTAGTGTTGGTCAGCAGAATATGCATGTGCTCTTGCGACAAGGGGTGCAGACTTTCACAGGACGGCAAAAAACAGAGTATGTATTCTATTATTAGCCGGGAGTCTGCTCCGCTGGCAGGACGTAAGAAACACCTGTAAAACGCCATCTTTTGGATGCAGAGTGAGAAAATGGTTCAAATATATTAACAAAACGCCGTGATTGTACCAGCGAGCAAAAAAACAAATTTAGATGATACGAGTGCTAATTGAGTAATGTGTGTCTCCTAAAGGATGCCATTCCCCGCGCAGGCGTCGATCATGGGTACCACCAAACGATTGTCGCCTGTTCATGCTCAACGTGCACAGACCTCTTTGCATCATCCAAACATACATTTTACTTAGTATCAGTATGTCTATCAGCTTAACGAACTTTATTATAACATTTCAATCAATGCGAATAGACCATCCTTGTGTCCGGCATTTCGAACTATTATAACATTTCAATCAATGCGAATAGACCATCCTTGTGTCCGGCATTTCGAACCTGGAAAGTGCCTGACCATTTTCCCACGCCTACAAAGGATTCCGTCTCATCATTTCTATAGCCTACATGCCTCTAAGTCACGCATTTATCGAAGATCTGCCGTCTAGAATCCTAACCGACTTTGCCCCAGCTTGAGTTTTCAGTCAGCGTGTCAGAGCATTGCAGAGGTCTCAATGAAAATTGCGAAACCAGCGTCATCGAATCCATTGAAAGAATCACGTTTCTCTCGAGCAATTAACTAATATAAAATCCTTTCCACGTCATTCAAGTTATTAAGTGTTCGTAGTCGGCATTACGAATTCGCTGTTGGATAGCTTCTCCTTTACCCATGCCGCACCCTAGAATATGAATGCATGCTCAAAGTACAACTAGACTGGAGGAACAGCTCACTTGACACTTATCCGGATACAAAGATCGCGGTAGTCTTGGTACTTACGTTTAGCGCAGAAATATTTATATCTATCTTTTGGACAAACGGAGGCTCCTTGCGGCTAACAGCCATCGTTTCAGTGATGATCAACTGTTGAAGTGTTTCACTTGTTTTCAATTGCATTATAGAAGTCGTTTGTTACTAAACGTAAACGCTTTCTGTTGCTTTCCAATTTTTGGCACGGTCCCATCAATAAACAAAGTTTACTTCTTTTCGGCAGAAAGGACACATCAAATGAATGCAGCCTTATCTCGTTGGCATGCGCTATGCTGTGTGCTTTATCACAGAATCACGCTGGAGTCAATTTATCTTCATCAGTGCGCGCAGCGTCCAGGTGACTAGTTCTCAGCCTGGCGACTCGAAAGGCCTTGCTAGAAAGAACCGTGATGGGTTTGGTAAACGGTAAGTTCTAGCTCTAATAGGTAAACGGTAATTTTGTCACACCGGCAAAATTACCATTTGACGTTTTCGTTATTACCGGATCGTCGGGGCAATGGAGTGGCACGTTGTAGGAATTGAGGTGATGAAGGCCCTTCCTCTGCAGGACTGACTTAGTAATGCGATAATAGTACACAGCTAAGCAAGGAGTCGAAAATAAACTTCTATTCGATAGTCACTATAGCCGTTTCCGATTTGGGCAATTTTTGAGGATATTGACCTCCTGGAAAGCCGATGAGGCTCTGACTGGAGCAGGTCACAGGGAGAGCGCCATACAACGAATGGATAGTAAGGTGCTCTGAATGGCTATCTAACTCATTCAGAAGTGTCAACCTGATTTACGAGTGAAGCCGTGGGCATCCTAAAAACGCACAGAAGAGCTTGCGTGAAGTAAAGCCCGCTTTGGTCCTCACTGCGTGAGTAAGGCCCTACCCCTGTACACAACCATATCAGTGCGCCTCACTTGAGTCAACTGAGGGCATAGAAGTGAACGCGTCATTGCGGTCGGTATTGCACTGAAGGATCGAGTCGGGCAATTGTCGGTGGGCTATGCCCCAAAAATATCGCTGTTCGCTGCAAACGAGTTTCGTTTTTCCAGAATTGCGTGTCGATCTCCCAGCGAATATCCCCCTGCTTGATATCAGGCGGAACCGAACTACGCAATGTCAATACCCCGTACCGTTTTGTTTGTTCTGAGTACCATGGTTGACGTCGTTTTGCCATTTCCCATTTCTCAAGCACCATGCACTTTCATAACGTCGCGAAGTAGTGAATACTTTTCAGCGTGACCGGAACGGTATACTTTCTCTCCAGCCCTTCTAAGTGCTAAGTGAGGCAATTTCTACTAAGTGCGTAACTAACAGCACGTACGAAACTAATAATTAGTTGACACTCGACTAATAGGAATAAATCGAATTAATACTAAGTAAAAAAAGGTAAGCTTATGCCTACAGCCTGCCTAAACGTTAAATACACGCTTACTCTCTGAGTAGCCAATTCTAGTAGTCTTGGTCGACTGACACTATCAGAATCTGTTTGCCAGCTAAGTGCTTGCAAACACGAGTTACCAAAATTGACCTGGGGATATCCGCAACCGGGCACCGTCTTCGACGGATGGGTAGTTTGGCATTTGCTAGTCTAACAAGTTTTACTACCGATTCTGAATTTGAGCAAAGGACAAGTATTGAGTACTTTCTTGAATTCGTTCCATACACCGCCACGAGAGTTCACGGTTGCTTCCTTAGAAGAATGACGAATGTAGTTAATTCCCCAAAAAACAATAAAACCCCGACCGCCTGCATGTATCAGGAAGAGTCTCCCGTAGGTCCAGTCATAAATCGTTGCCCAGGTGACGATAATCCACTTTTCATTATGTCCCTGTCTTGCTAATATGGTTGGGTCGTCTCGGTTTGGGATTTCTAGGTAATGTAACGTCAACTAGTCTCATTGCACCAATTTTGACCCGACACACGATCGGTAAGTAGCGCGACGGCCTGTCTCAGTGAAACTGGAACGAACTACTTCGTGTATTCACTAAAGTGACAGCTCTGAACAAGCGTTGTTTTCCATAAAGAATTATAATGCCAGCTTTTTCTATGCAATGAAACATAAGTGAATTGGACACAAGTAATTGCTATAAGGACGATCATTTGCCTGCGAAATATGTCGGCCTCCCAGCGTTCCGAAGGATTGGGGCGTAGCATGCCCTTCTTCATTACACGGGGACGATGTGACGCTCATTGTGTCGTATGTGCAATGTAATTTGCATTGGTTGGCTTGGATGCCATGCACCTCGAAAAACGTGTTATGCGTAGTGGCCTTGTTTCGGTCTTACAAATGCCGATGTCAGTTTATCTGCGACTGCGGGCGTTAGCACGCCGAAGTGTCTAAAAGGACTAAGGTAAAATGTCGCCACATTCCAAACAATGCCCTCGGTCTTCGCTGAGGTCCGCAAATAGTTATCGCCAGGGTGATGTCGAACGATGTTGTTTTAGTTCTAACAATGCACAGTCGATAGAATGTTGCATGCGTATAGAGTTCCGTTCGGCTGTCCTATGTAACCTTGGGCCTAAGGCCAGAACCTCAGAAAAACACGAAATTAGTATCATTTTGGTTAGCAAACCGTGAATTTGCACTATCTCACTCAATGCTTACGATGCCTTGAAAGACAGTGTTGGATAGCAAATATATTGTGACATTCTTAATTGATCAGGCCATCGGGTTCATAGCAAAACTCCTGTCCCCTATAAACCTAGCTTGAGTCGTATGTAGCCGGGAATGATGCGAAAGCGTTACCAAGCTTAAAGCGAGGAAGTGCCGAATAACTTAAAGCGCTCCAACAATTTTGACCAAAATAAATACGTCTAATAACGTGTCGTGTCGTGCCGAGGGTTAAACTAGAGACCTTGAGTTACTTCTGTGTGTATCGTGTTCACTCACTTCCATGGTTTCCGTCTGAAAAACACAAACGTACGTTCTTCTGACATACCCTTCGAACAAGAAGCGGTTTTTTTTAGCTCTGCAACTTCTGAGGCATAACTAAGTTATCTGGAATACTATCGACAATAACGTACAGTTCAAATCTCGATTGACTAGTGCGTAAGTTATATTCAATACCTAAGGTTATAGTATATATATATATATATATATATATTTGACATGGACTTACCACTCTTAAACGATTCTTGAAGTGACCATGCGCGCCATTCTGTTGTTACACTGTGGCGCATTGATAATGTGTATGGCGCACGAACCGAGGATTCCACATTCTTTTCCCAATGTCCCCACTTATTTGGAATTGCATTTGTTTATACGTTTAAATCGTTTAAATCGATTTATTTTTGGGTTGCATGCATGTACGAGAAAATACAGTGTGCATAGAGAGAATTCATAGTATTGGGAAAAGTATGCTGCTATTTAGGATGGCGTATACTGCACAAAAATGTTAAGCTATTTCTACGAAATGTTAACAATGCAAACAATAAGAATATCAGATAAGCATTATTTCCACGCCTTTCTAAACGTCGATAAAGAAGGGCGTGGCTTGGTTTTCCGGAACAGTAGTCGTTACATTGGGCACCTGCTTATTATTAATTGGCAACCAATTCAACGTTTTACATCATGTATCGAAAAAAGTATTGAAACCATGCAAGCATTGCTGTTATTGGTGACGGCGATTTCGTGACTCGGCTCCATGAGCGCCGTAGCTCTTTGATTCTGTCACGATTTTGAAATATCGCGCCATTTAGCTCTAGTTTCGAAACACCGCCGCGTCCTCACTTTGTTTTGATTTTGGCGCACGTGTTCGATTCAACAGAGCAATGGGAGACTGATCCGTGCGTGATTCGAATTTTTGATGTCTTAGCATTCAGGTGTACGCATGTGCGTTGTAGTTCCCATTATATGTCGATCTTAAGAGTAAAGAGTTACAAAATATCTGAGCAATTCCTATTGGCGGAACCGCGACGGGTATGTGTTGCTCTGTATCTTTTCTCTGCTTCGGTTCTTCGCTGACAACATGCTGGCAGTCACGAGAATCGTATACGAGAATCGGGAGAGTTCACTTTAGAAGAAAGTTTGGGCTTCTTGATATTTGAATTTCAGTGTTGTCAAAATGAGACAACACTGGCGGTCTACATAAGTATTCCACGATGCAGGTGGTGCGTTATTTTAGTCTTTGTGTCCACAGTTTTGTTCGATCTGCGCCGGTGACACGAACGGTTTCGTGCACTCAATTTAAAATTGGAAGAGAAGGAATAAATAAGATTCCGAGTACTCGAGCATAAGCTGAAAGTGAGTTCGAGCTCAAAAGTGTGGAAGATTCCAAGAATTTCTTTTTTAGATGCAGGAATTCGTCTTTTTCAGGCACACAAACCATATTTGCCGAGTTGTGATTGAGTGAGCAGTCGTTCGCAAGTATATTTACTTCCTGCTCTGCTGCGACTTAATATTTAATTAGCTTTATAATTTTCTAAGGGTCAATATCTATGACGTGCTAGCTGAATTATTCTAAAGCCAACCCTCTTGACGTATACAGGCGTTCGCGTCACCGGGCAATTGACTAGACATGGCAATCCATGAGCAGACCTTAAAGCGAAAGCTGAAACAGCGAGAGAAGGCTCAGAAGAAGTTTAAGAAGGAACGACTGGCGAGCAAACGTCAGGGCGAGAAACAGGTCGAGCCCGATAAACAGGTTGAGTCCGAAAAACAGGTCGAGCCCGAGAAACAGGTCGAGCCCGAGGAGCAGGTCGAGCCCGAGGAGCAGGTCGAGCCCGAGGAGCAGGTCGAGCCCGGGAAACAGGCCAAGCCCGACAACGACGTAGAGGAGCAACAGCCACCCGCTGATTGCTCGGCAAAAAAACCAGCCGACAATGACTACCCAGGCGTTCCCGAGTTCGAGGAGAGTCAATTGCCCGGAACATCGGCCGGCATCCTTTCCTCCGAGGAGTTCTCAAATCTCAAGGGAAAAGTAAGCTATTGAGGTTAAGTTATTTGAGAAATAAAATAAGATTGAGTTCACTCAAAAGCTCGTTGGTTAGGCAACGCGCGGTCGCTGCGAGAGAAAATTATTACTATCAGTGAATGAGCTACCGCAAAACAGCGTTTAGCCAAAGACTCGTCATGAAGCCTACTAATAGCTGTGATACTCATGTCTGAAGTAGCACATAGCATTGGCTAAGACGAGGTAAGTGAATTTTTCATAACCATTACAACTAGAGGTCACGTCTAGGTTAGTGGTGGTCCAGTACTTGTCGTGGGGTTCATTTACCTATGACACGTATCTATAAGTAAGCGTGGTTACGGGTCAACGGAAAGGGATGCTATTGCAAAAACAACTGGAGATTAGACTTTATGCTAAATGCTACCGTGGGCGTTAAATGTTGGCTGATGGTCAGCTTTAAAAAATAAGTTAAGGCGCTCTCTACAGTGATGCCTTGGGAACGCGCCCGAGGTGCGAAAGTCTGTACCGTTCTATTTCAGAATGATAAAACAAGGAAATGGCCATTTCTTTTCTAACTGTTTTCAAAAATATCGAAATCTAAAAAGTTCTGCGACAGCCATAGGGATGCGGGCATTTGAACTGGCGTAGATACGCTAACAAAAAAAACGAATAAACGACGCCAATGAGTAGTGGCCTATCTGAAAATTAAAATAAATTATAAAAAAATCTAATCAATAAATTAAAATTCTTCTAATTGTCGTTTTGCAGATCGCCGACCAGACTCTACGCGCCATTTCTGAGATGGGATTTGACAAAATGACGGAGATCCAGTTTAAGTCGATTCCGCATCTGCTTGAGGGCCGGGACATGGTCGCCAACGCGAAAACCGGTTCAGGCAAAACGCTTGCCTTTCTCATACCGGCTATCGAACTGATGAGCAAGCTGAAGTTCATGCCGCGAAACGGCACCGGCGTCGTCGTCATTACCCCTACGCGCGAGCTGGCTATGCAGACGTTTGGCGTTCTGAAGGAACTTATGCAGTTCCACCAGCAGACGTTTGGCCTGATCATGGGCGGCACAAACCGGAACTCGGAGGCCGACAAGCTCGGCAAGGGCGTTAACATTCTAGTGGCCACGCCCGGCCGCCTGCTCGATCATCTGCAGAACACTCGAAACTTCGTTTACAAGAACCTGCAGTGTCTGATCATCGATGAGGCTGACCGCATCCTCGACATCGGCTTCGAGGAGGAGATGAAGCAGATCATCCATCTGCTACCGAAGCGGCGTCAGACGATGCTGTTCTCGGCGACGCAGACGAAGAAGACCGAGGAGTTGGCCAGGGTCGCGCTGAAGGCCGAACCAATCACGGTCGGCATTGAAGACAAGCAGGAGCACGCCACCGTCGCCGGCCTCGAGCAAGGCTACGTCGTGTGTCCGAGCGACAAGCGCTTCCTCCTGCTGTTCACCTTCCTCAAAAAAAACCGCAACAAGAAAGTGATGGTGTTTTTCTCGTCGTGCCTGTCCGTCAAGTACCACCACGAACTGCTCAACTACATCGACTTGCCGGTAATGTCTATTCACGGCAAGCAGAAGCAGGCGAAACGGACGACGACGTTCTTTCAATTCTCCAACGCGGAGAAGGGGATTCTGCTCTGCACAGATGTCGCTGCAAGAGGTCTCGATATTCCCAAGGTGAGAGAGAGGGGCTGGTTTTTTTGTTGTTGCGACTGCTACTGTTTTTGTTGTTATTATTGTTGATTTTGCTATTGTTGTTGGAGTCCGTTGAATACGGAACCAACTGATCCATGTGAATGATAAGATTCGTGTAAGATTCGGTTTTTCTTCACCTAGTCTAGAACATGCTTGTATAAGTATGCGACCTATACAAGCATGTTCTAGACTGCACGCTTCCTATTATTATCATTACTAATACGTCATTAATTACGTCACCTAGCACCTACTGAAAAATTTCACGTCGTTTATGAGATATTCAGTGATGCTCAGACATGCTTTAAAAAGGTCATATTCATACCTCTTCTTCACCGTACGTCCCCATACCCCGTACTCGGACCCCGGACTCGAACAAGTTTTCGTTTCTTAACGTCGTTTCTTCTTGACCTTGAAAAAATTCTAGGTGGATTGGATCGTCCAATTCGACCCACCTGATGATCCCAAGGAGTACATCCACCGAGTCGGCCGTACCGCCCGCGGCGAAGGTGGCGTCGGCCACGCCCTGCTGATCCTCCGACCGGAGGAGGCAGGTTTTCTCCGGTACCTCAAGCTGGCCAAGGTGCCCATGCAAGAGTTCGAATTCAGCTGGAGCAAGATCGCCAACATCCAGCCGCAGCTCGAGAAGCTCATCCAGAAGAACTATTTTCTCCACAGTTCGGCGCGCGAGGCATACAAGGCGTACGTTCGGGCCTACGAGAGTCACAGCCTGAAGACGATCTTCGACGTCCAGACGCTCGACCTAATCGCGGTGGGGCGGTCGTTCGGGTTCGCGGTGCCACCGCGAGTGGACATCAATGTCGGGGTGTCGCATAAGAGGGCGAAGGACTCGCGGTTTAAGCATTTCGGCGGCGAGCAGAAGCGCAAAAAAGCCCTCATCTATAAGCCGATACCCATAAGGAGTAAGGACGCCAACTAGAGACAGATGGAACGCGAGGATCAGCCGTCAAATGTACGACGACGTACGAACCGCTGGCGAATATAGCCCAAGCGGTATGTATACAATACCGTATCCATGACATTACTCCATGGATAGCTACAATAAAACTAACTTTGGTGTTTTTTCGAATGAACTCGAACCTGTGATGATTTTAGTTGGAATGCAATGTAGAAGGCACACAATAATCTACTTTCTTCCTCGTTGGCTCACGAGCACAGCTGTAGTACAGTAGAAGGGAGGCTCAGAGGCCGACAGTCAGATTTATTCTCATAAATGAGGCTATCAAAACCGTTCGAAAGTTCAACAGGAAAAGTTTGCTGATCTCTAAATACCAAATGATTCTAGTCCACCATATAATCGTAATTGAGCCTCCTCACTCGTTCGCTCGGTTCCTCCGGAATGTTAAACGAAGATTGCCGGTGGACATTACAATTATGTTGACTCTGATAAAGGAAATTACTGTCAGTCATATTTGAAACACAGTTGAAGCGGTATACCTTCAAAGTTTAATATGCATACTCCCACATTTCCACAATAAAGAGCTGATGGCGGTAGTTCTTTCCTAATTACTGCCACCTGAGCAGCTACGGTAATACGCTTAAAGCATGACATCGGAACTACTGTTGCCCAACGCTCCCCAACGCTCGAACGGGAGTTTGTTCAGTTCCCACCTGCGCTAAAAGCGATCGTTCTTGTTTTTCACGGGAAAAGACGACACATAGATACGAGCGTAGACGTGTTCTGCTATGGATTTATTGAAAAACCATAAGAGATTACACCGTTTCGCAGGTTTAGCTAACGTACATAGAGAAGAGAAAAGGAATAACTCAATTCTAGCTTATAGAATGTTATGTAAATGTGACAACCACATGGTATGCTTCTGAAGTGTTTTGGTGCACCACTTACAGTATTAAGGCTACTTAGGTCTTTGATTAGAGTACTATGCCAAGAGTTAATATCAGTTAAAAACCTCATACTTCTAGAACTAAATAGCCTTTCAGAAAGTTTAATGCAAAAATCAGGTATTCATATTGCGAATTAGTGAGTTCGGTAGCATGCGTCCCAGGCCACATTTGCGGTTCAGGACAAATGTGGCGAAAAAACTTTGATATGCTCTTAGGTTGTACGATTCCTCCACTTCATCAAGGTAGATTGAATTAGAATTGTGAGCTCCGGGTAAATTTCCAGAGTCAGTGCTTTTGCAATCTATAGATCAAACATACTGACCGCAATTTCGCCGCTATTAGAAGCTTTTTACCACGTGTTGGCAATTATATGTAACAAGCATGGAAGGGGTATCATCGTCAACTGGGTGCTATCGCCTAGCGTAACGTTCACTCTCACACAAAACGCCACGCTCCGAGGTAGAATCAGTCCTCACGAACAGTCAGACATTGGGTAGCGCTTTTCTTCGGTGTGATACTGTCATTGTGTGCGTCGCAACAGCAAAGCGGACACCGTCGAGGAGCTGCAACCTTGAGTAAAAGTTAACGGTTCTCGTGTCGTCGTTATGGATTTTTTGACAAAGGTAGCGTGCTGCGGGCCAGCATAGGGAAATCTCTCTATAAAAGCGCTCCAAACAGCCGAATAATACTGAATAGGACTGACCTAAGAACATTTCTCAATTCGAGACAATACCGCCGCGCGAGCTATGCGCGACTAAAGAACCCCTAAACGACTAAAGAATTCGCTTTTCATGACTGAACCTTGACCATGATTTTGCGTCAGCACTATCGCGTTCGCGTTACGTCGTAAGATGGACCGTTAATAAGCGTAATTTTGCAACTGGAGTCGAACCCAGGTGTTTCTCCCTTGCGCAATTTACATCAACGGGTGTGTCGGCCATATCATGGCGTATACTGGTTTATGCACGTAGGACCGTGATGGACACTGGAGGAGCAATCTCTACTAGAAAATGCAAGAGACGTTGAATGAAGCGCGCTAGTGAGTTACAGCACCCACACGCTCGGACGCTGCTGACCGTGAAAGTGCCGCCAAACACCACATGCTCACAGCGCCTCGTGCTGTAAAATGGTTCAGGCTAAGCGTGCATGTTTTGATTGTGTTGTGTGACTTAAATCGCAGCTAAAAGCTATTTCCGCTGTGACACGAGCTGGTCTCAAATCTGTCCAAGATCGTTTTCGTCACCGAGTGTAAAGTTCCTTCGCCTTTTTCACCATAACGTTTTCCGATGACAAGTAACTACACCGTCAGTTAGAGTTAAATATCTCTCCCTTGTTGCTATTCAGGGCGACGATTTCTTGTCTTACTTTCTCGTAAGCAGGTGGACATCTGTCACGCCCGGTTGAGTCGAATCGTGGGACGGATAGGTCACAGACAGTCAGGTCTTTATAGCCCTAAATTTCTGCTCGCTAATGACGTCAATCTGGAATTCGCGCACATCGCATCTGGCAACGCGGTCGGCTTAAATTCGAGACACGAATTGGTTAGTTCCGTAGCGTGCCATGTGCAGTCCCTAGGTCAAATCCGTCGGGACGTGTTAGTGACTGTTAGTAATGGCCGTGCAGTAACGGTGATTGGGCCAAAGATCGACGTACTTTCTACCGAAGACAACATCGGCTTGGTAGAGATTGAGCGTTTCGTTGGTTAGTTAACACGTTCGCCTGTCACTAAACGATATGGCCTTGAATTGCATGCCGGAGCTGTGGTCAACTCGAGCCAGTTTCGGCAGGAGCGACTTGGAACTACCTGTTTCCAGAGGTCGAAACAGAAGTTTCGCTTCACACTTCTGGTGCCCATAAACTTGATTCTGCTGAAAATCGCAGCTGGGAGTTTTTGCAGCACGGTGTTCTGTGCCGATGACATTGTTCCGTATTTTGTCTGAGAGCGCCCAAGATGACGTCCGTGAGACTCGTCCGAATGTTCGAAAGGTTTGTACTTATAATCAGTACAGGTAAGTGAAACTTATTTTCAATCCTGAAAAAAATGTTTAAATTGTTTTTGTTTGCTTCTTTGGTATATCTACGCCGTGGGCGAAGTCGGTAAAATATCTCGGCCTCATGCTACAAAAAACCTTAGATAGCGTGATCACCTGAAACGCTACAGGGTGGTTTGTCCTGCTACGTCGACTTGGGAAGGTTGAATTTCTTGTGAGCGACCTGAACCTCGTTAGGAGCCTGGATACAAGATAGTCCTTCACAAAGGGGAGATTACTATTATTATTATTAAGGAGGGATGACGCTGTTCGAGGTGTCTTCAATAAATGACGAAAGAAACCTACGTCAGACATCATAAGGTTATACGAATTGCCCACCTTGTCCGTACCGTATTTGCTTCACCAGGCGCTTTTTGCTTTTAAAATGTCTAAATGGCCATTCATAATGACTTTGCCTTCCTCATCGCCCTGGCGCCGAGAATAACAACCCGTAGGCTGACTGAGATTCTGACGCCCATTCGTTATAGAATTTAATTGCCATGACCTCACATATTGCCTCTTAGCGGTCTGGGGTTCGTTTTCTCGTGAGCTTCATTCACTCTCCTGAATGGAAAAAATTACAGAAGAGGCAAAAGCATCTTTTTCCAACGTGTATCGGCATCTATTTCGCACGTTAGGTGTATGATTGTCATTAATGAACTTGTTGTTCTTGTTAATGAACTGCTTTTACTTCTCATATTTTATCTCGGCTTGGTGTGCATCTCTCTAATGTGGTATATAGTTAATGCGCTACCTCCGCAATTCATCTATTCCATGACGTTAACTACGTAAGCTTGAGCATGTGACTCTGCGGAAAAAATCACATGGAAATGACTTCGAATTGTAACAACAAATTTGAACGTTGTAAATAATCGTGTGCAGTCTTGTGCAGAATCAGTTACACAAAATGACGGCGCTGTATGTTGAAAGGAAAACATTTTCAATTGAACGCCATTGAAAACTGAGTCATATGAGGGATGTTTCCTTGTTTTCGTCGACAAATTCGCTTCCACTAACGGACAAAAACGAGCAGAATAAATAATTGAACGACTGTATGTATTCTTGTAAATCATTCGCTGCACCCAGTACGCCATACCGGCGCCGTAACCGTGTGACAAGTCGATCCGGTCGTGGCTCCTATTTAGTCTCAAAGAAGCGCCTGAACAAGCAGATAAATAAAGAACAGCGGCTTAATATAGATACATTAAGTGCTAAATAGGTGACATAGGTTGAATGGGCTGGTTAAATTGGTGAAATGGCTAAGCTTAGTTATACTCTACTCAACTCTGCAGGAACTTTAACAGCACCGACGACCAAATCGTTTGGTGACGACGCACTCAGAGTATCCTGGAGTATCGGTCTGCTCCGCTTTGTTCTCCGCATCCCAAAATTGAACAAAAGCCCAAACGGGAGTCGGGACCGAGTCCCACGCCTCAATCGTCGGAACAACATAGCCGACTACCCGAGCTGCCAAAAAGGGGAACCGAGATGCGTGAAGTTACACCCAGCGGTGCGGAACGAACAAATGTGATTGCACGACTCTCGCATGTGGTGTATCCGATTGATCTGCGTCCTTTCGGCTATTTTCGTTTCACTGGGGCTCCATAGTAGAACCGACAACTCCGCCAAGTCTGCTGGCCTTAGCCGCATATATTCACCGTTCAGTCGAGAAAGGCTGCAGGCAATGTCTCTGCACAGAAATTTCTAGTGAGCCACCCTGTACGGCGTCATCTCGATCTTAGTTCTCCATTTATTTCACACCGGCTTTTGGCGCCTTGGAGGTCCTGCGACCCTCGACCTAGTGAATGCGGGGAGCGTAGCGAGAAACCTCACTTCCAAACGACATCGTCCATTGTGCCGCGGATCGCCGGCGGATGGCCTGGGCTATTCTTATAAAGCGTTGCCTGCTATTCCCGCGTAGGCCCTGCAGGCTCCTTTCGTGCTACCACCTTTTTTTGCAATGGAATAGACTCAAATAGAATTTTGCGCGATGTGAATTTTCGGGCAGCGTGTGGTCTAAGGCCACGTTGGTGGGGAGCCAATATCCACCTCTCACGATGGCTTACAAAAGTCACAAATAAATTCTCTTCCAGAACAAAATAGAAATGTCGCTTCGCGCTACCGAGAAGTTTTCACACACTCGTTGACCTTCGCATGTTGACATATCTGCAAAGGATTATCGCCAATCCTTAACAGCTGCGGTGAGTCTACGTGACACAAGAGACTTCGAGAAGTTCCCCGCGACACGGGAACGTCCTACTTGGCCAGCTGCCCGCCTCAACGCGTCTGACACTGCGCAACACTTCGCGCCCGGCGGCCTTTTCCACTCCTACCACATTCGTATGTGCCTTTCGCTCATTGCGAATATTGTGCCTTCCACAAGCCGGCGTGCGACCCAATACTGAACTACCACGAGAGGCCGTCAAAGGCCAAAACCCTGCGGGTACCCGCGGCTCCGGCGGGAACGACTTTTTTCGCCCGGCGTCACAACCGCGTCCAGGTGGGCGAAAAAGGACCAACTATTCAGTTCACCGGGTTTCTTTCATGCGGAGATACAACGCGTCGGGCGTTTCCACTTCGGGTCGCGCCGTTCAAGCAGAAAGCCGTCGGGTGACTTCTGAAGCGTGTACGGCAAAGCGTTTTGGCCCGCCGCTTGTTCGGCTTTCGGATGTCCGTAAGATTAGATGCACACAGAAAGAAACAGGAGAGAGGAGGAGGAGGAAGTGGGAGTGGAGGACTCTGAGAACTGGATTTGTTGTGCTTTTTTGTCGGATCTCGATCCGACGAACATGCTCCCATGGAAATACCTGAAAGCTGCGAGTGAATAGGCTGTGGTGAACGGGTGATGTCGGAACAGAATCTGAGAGGGAAAATGAGCTCCTAAATTGGATGACCGTAGAGCTTGGTCAAAAACCTGTGGCACCTCAACGGTGACCTTTACTATTCTTTTCGTTGTTATTATTATTATAGTATAGCTAGGTCTTGATTAATAACTCTGATATAGGATCTACCGTCATGAGTGGCATCATCTAGCCTGAGAAACAACAAGTCGTAAAATCAACAGGTTCGCGTACAGCTGGTTTTTCAAAATCCTACACAAAACAGGTCGTTGTCGTTGCAACGCAGGATCTCTAAGGCCGGCGAACGTCACGGCTACGCGAGACTACGCTTCGAGCAATACTTTCTTAAAGTAGCGCTACAGCATCACGTACTGTGGCTCCGAGACGTACACCGAGAAAACAAAGCTGTACAACATTTCAACCTTAAGTGCTACCATAATGGTAGTTCGAAACTCCATGAATGATAAATCAGCAGTCCATTTCAGCGGCTTTGTGTTTGTTCGATCCAAAAGTCGTGCCGATGACTGCATACGGAATGGACATCATTTGGCAGGACCTAAATCAGCTAAGCCTCGAAATCTTGAATCGTTTGAAGACATCCTACCTCAAACGAGTCTTCGTCATGCACCGTGCGACTCGAAACAGAATCAGGACAGGGGATATACATTCTGTTGCTGACATTCCACTCTTCACTGAAGAACTCAGGAGCCGTTTTGGGGCTCCCAGTGACTCCTGCCTACGACGAGGCGCTTTCGTACTGGGAGGAAAATTCGCAGATATTAATTCTGGTTTCCTAAACGCCAGAGCAATGGCCGATGACACATGGAGGGTATCAAATGATCGAACCGACACGTTGCGAGGAAATTCCCCGTACACGGATTTCATCACGAGCATGTTTCCTAGTCGCTCACCACGAGCCTGTCCCCGCATGTGCGCGATGCGGTCATTTCTACGGAAGATACTATGCAGCAGAGTGTGCCCATGTCATTTCGCTGGCCTCCCTGGCGAGAATCGCTTAATATAGCCGAGGAACTAAATAGCACTTGGCTCCTGCCCGTGTTAGATCATGATCGAAGCCCATTACCGACTCGTCCCCACGAGCTGCTTTGCTTGCTCTGTTTAGTTTTTGTTTTATATATGCACTAGTTGTACTACGCGGTAAGCGTGTTTAATAAATGATATTATGAAACCCCATGAGTGCATTCAGGTAGGTCTATTCGTATGTCTAACACAATCCAACCTCAGCTTCGGTCGAGTTGTTTATGAACTACGCCATAACCTCTGCATAGACACTATCCAGTGGCTCTTCGGCATGCCGTTACCCGGGCCCAACCATGCGTGACTCAGATCTGTTTTGCTCCAACAAAAACGATGAGAAAAAGGTTAGGATACTCTGTGAAGTCGTTTTTTAGGAAACTCAGTAAACTCACTAGGATTGATGTCTCTATTGTTTTCGGGGCGGAGTCCGTCTCAACACAGCGTGGTGAAGATGATGTTCTATTTGGTAGACTCATTCTTGGCAGTCGAAGTTCGATCTTGATGCGAGAGGCGTTGCCGTACGTGTGAGCTGTTCGCTGATGCCAACCCCCGAAAAAATGTATTCTAGTCTTCACCGGAGCAACTGCGCTGTCCAGTGAGTCCTAAGTCCAAGAGTGAACAAACCGATTATTCATCAACGGGGAGGCTCCTTGCGAGTTCCTACAGGTTCGTCATGGACATGACGTAGGTGACGACGTTGACATATTGCGGCTTTTGCCGTATACCGGTCAACGTAGAGGCCCACAAGGAATTTCTACGATCCATTATCTTCCCGGAGCCTGGGTCCCGGTTAGTCGACGCTGATTTTGCCCGCTATAGCTGATCGCATTAGACGCTTCGTTCAGCGGGACCTATTCCCTATTAAGCAGTCGAGAATTACGTTACAACACAACGTTGGCGTCGTGATCAATGAACTAATCAGACGCTTTAGAGTGTGTGCTAAACAACGACGGAAATGCGAGTGTAAACATCCGGCCAGATACAGTAGACGCGAACGGAAACGTGCATGTTCAAACGCGAATAGTACAAACGCGTTGAGCTACGTCGACACGTTTCGAAGGGGACATTCTGGGCGGTCACGTTGAATTCTTCCTGTCTCCAAACGACACCCGACGAACAAATGTTAGTTGTTCGGAACGTAATTAGCTGGCGAGGGTTCGCATGAGCGCAATGATCAACGTATTAGAGGAAATCTGTTTTCGTCCGAATCGCCAATTCAAGACGAAAATAGCAATTTCGCTAGAAATATCAGCAGACGGTTGAACCATCCGTAAAGGTCTGTACAGACAAGTGCGTGCCTACTTGTCGTGCTAATAGATTATTTTCGTTGTAGGAACTCGTCCTTCTCGTGTCATGTCTTTTTGGTATTCGCCGTAATTCAGCGTCAGCAGCCAGAATAAGCTTTCAGGTCGTTGAGTTCACGAAATTTAGCAGGAGGGAGAAAGAGCGCAGGATACAGGAGAGAGAAAGCATTTTCAGCAGTAAATTTTCGTCGCATTGGCTGTACCCGAGGGGTAAAAGCACAATGGCGGCAATTGCAAGAGCTCACTTGCACACGATGCTCAAATACTACAGCACGAAAGAACGTGGACCTCCCTACGAATGAACTGAAACACTTTCTCATACATGTCCCACGCCGTGTAATATGTATTAAATTGACATAACTAATAACATTTTACAAAATTTCATAGAACATAGAGTAAATGTTTTACATCGTTCGGACATGGAAAAATTCAGTGCCGCCACGACAGCGACGAAGGAACTTGATCTTCCCACCACTACAGCGGTCCACACCACTGTTGAGCCGTCGCTCCAAAAGGCTCTAGGCCACGCCAGAATAAACATCCAGCCAACAACAACAGGACTAGAGCGGGCCTGTCAACGCTCTCCAGCGTCGACGACCTGACACAACAAACCCAACAGGCATTTGTATGGGGGCTGGAGATAGTTCGTAAACGGCTCAGGGGACGTGTGGTTGGTTGGCATGGTTGGAAGCGAACCGGAGCGAGAGGTTGCCCCGATTGGACGAGCCCGCCAAGAGCCGCATTTCCGATTGGAACATGCCCGCGGGGTCCGGAGCACCTGTGTGCCGTGAGCACGCCCGGTAGTGGCATGCGGCCAAAAAAAATCAGGAGAAAACTGGGAACAGTAGTGTTCGCTATGGTCGGGTAAGTGGTCCAACATTTTCCGTGCGGGAAAGCGACATGGTCGTCTAGTGGCGATCGCGTTAGATAGGCCAATGGGCGCCGACCCGTGGCCCGTCTGCGTGTCGCACGCCGTGGCAGACGTGTCACAGATGCGCGAAGCTCATGCTCAGTTCACGACTCGTGGATCTTGCGGAAGCATTTTCCGCCTGCTCCCGTGTGCGCCTCATCCGTATCATATTAGCCCCATGGGAGCCCAGTCGGGTCTCTCTTGTTCGTTCGTTTGCCCCCGCCGCCGGCCATCGCAAATTTGCGTCGTCTGCCTCGCCTGACTTCGAGGAGGGGTGTCGTTTTTGATAGAGTGGAGGGCGCCAGGGACTAAAGTCTTGGTCGGCCACCTCGCATAGGCTCATAGGCTATGTCGGAAGGCCTGCCTACCAACAGAGCTCTTCCGAGGTGTCTCTTGACAGAGAGAAGGGGAAAGGGAGAAACAGCGAGAAAGTCCCCCAACGCGCCCAGTGTGCGAACCGCACTCAGCGCCCTCGGTGAGGACAAGCACCGAACAGGACAAGCCTTCATCCCCCCCGCCTCCGTCCCGTGGACAAGCCTGTATACCGGCTTCAGCAGCGGTCCCCCGTCCGCCAGACCAGCATAAGCAGAATGCCCAGCAGCTTCATCACATTCGTCCATCCGGCAGTGGCGGCGAACAGTTGCGCTCTCCCTAGGAGTCCATCGCAGCCTCCACCGGAGAGGGAACCGAGCGCCATCGCCCTACCCGACATTCGTCCATCCGCGCGCGCCGCTACCGGAGCACCCTCCACACTCCGGTGGACTCCGCCGTCCGAACGCCGACGAACCTGCGAGCGCGGTTCGGCGCATGCAAGACGCGCCGACTAGTGCCGGCTCCGAGAGACAAGCGGGATAGGAGCGTACGGGGGTGGCCCAGCGAGCCGAGTCTTCGGAGCGCCGAGTGCGTGAGGTTCAGCGTGACTGGGCAGCCCGCCAGGTCGGGAGCGCCACGGGGGCGAGCGACGCGGGGAGCGGCGCTCACCGAGACTCCGCTACGCGACCCTCAGCAGGACGATAGAGCGACAGAGAGAGCAAGAGCAGAGAGCGAAGGCAGAGAGAGAAACCCCGCTGGGTTGTAGACCGCTGCTCTGTGCTTCTCTGCGCTGGCCTAGCAGAGGATCCCTTCCGCCGTCGCAGCCGCCGCTGCCGCCGCCACCACCGCCGCGGCGGTCGCAGCCAAAATGGCCGCTCGCAACAGTGACAGCACTCCCGAGAGCGGCTGCGAGTGGAGTGGGCCTCTGTGCCAGTCATATGCGGGTGCCATTCGTCGGAGTGTAAACACCGTTTGGCTTTGTCGGTGAAAGGCGCGCGTTGGCAGTACAGTCCGCTCGACGGCGACGGCCGACGAACGCCAGAGAACGCCCCTGGCTATTGGTGTTGCCCCGGGCTGAGCAAGACGGTTTCGCGCCGCCCGCCGTGCGTGGGAGACGTGTGTTGGACCAGGACGTGCGTGCAGCGAGGCTGGAGCGCCGTCGTGTGGCCGTGGGCTAGGTGAGGTTGGACACGGCGTGTGGCACCCGTCTATTCCGGGCACAGTCACTGCACGGCGACGTTGTCACGGCTCCACAGACCCGGGGACGCAGGCGAGACGCGCGAGCCCGCCGAGTGAGCGCGTCCTGTGCTCGCTACCTCGTCGGAGCTGACGGCAGCCCCGAGGAGCCAAAGAGGAACGAAGCAGAGTCTCGGCCCGGAAGACCAGTGAAGACCAGTTATTCCGTTGTGCCATCCGACGCCACGACGCCATCTGACGTCAAGGAGTCTCGCGTTCGTGGGCGTCTGTGTGCATCATCGGTGCGTGTGAGCGACTAAGTCAAGCAAGCTTTTCGTCATTCGACACGACCGGAAGGTGGCCAACGTCCAAGTGATCTGGTCGGCGCCTAACGCCAACGGCGTCTGGGGTCTGACGCTGATCACTGCGCCGGCTCCGCGTGCCGGAATCGGACCGCCGCGAGTTTGAGTTGGCCCGATCCGGCCTGACACGTTTTGGCTCGGTCTGATCCTCTCCGACTCGGTGTAGTTCGCCGCGAGTCCGATGAAGG
Organism: Tropilaelaps mercedesae; assembly: GCA_002081605.1. NCBI lineage: Eukaryota > Metazoa > Arthropoda > Arachnida > Mesostigmata > Laelapidae > Tropilaelaps > Tropilaelaps mercedesae. The sequence goes on along the minus strand of MNPL01007913.1, from coordinate 3,200 downwards.
CCATAGCGCCAGCGATGCCGCCATCAGGCGCCGTTTCCGGCCAGCGGGGTTGAGTGTCAACAAGAATGAGCGTCAACGTGCATATCACGCCGGAGCGGCGCAGAGTTTAGCGAACGTAAAGCCGTGTGCGTAGGGTTCGTCGACGACAGCCGGTTGCCCTCGGGGCTGGTGGGGGGGGCACTTATCGGGTGTGACAACGTGCTCGCCCCGTGATCTTGTGGCGTGCGCGTGTCGAAGCGGCGTTTTGTATACGCCGTATCGCAGTGACTAGGTATCCCACAGGGGGGGGGCAAAGACCGTACGTGGGATTGTCGAATAGAGCCAATTGCCCCTACCCTGATGTGATCCTACATCGAGAATCAAGGACGTCGCTAAGAAGCGGACAACTCCGCGAAAGCCGACGACGAAGTCGGCCGGCGGACG
>MNPL01007912.1:0-10449 GCA_002081605.1 Tropilaelaps mercedesae | reverse complement strand
ATATATATATATATATATATATATATATATATATAATTTTTTTTCTAAACGAAGTCGTTATTTATAATAATTGAAGGGATGCTTCACCAGGTGCAGTTTAGGATGCGGAGTGACGTACCTTGATAAATGAGCAAGTTGATAAGAGTTACCGTTGTCTGGGTATGCCCTTGCTATATCGATTTGGTTATTCCTGTTTGCCAAACTACTAATATGCAAGCCGAGAATTATTTATGCTCCAAGTATTCAAGGGAAACCGAAGTGAATAAATTTTGTTTTCCTAGAACAACAATGATCCTGGTTTGTACGCAACCATTCATTCCCTCTTTTTTATAGTGTTCCAGCGCTCACCATGTATCGTATGATTGTGTGGTTTTGCGGAAAGAGTTCAGTCAAAGGGTGATATCAAGAACACAGGAGGACGTTTACTTCCAGCTGGGGTGCGTTGGAATATTTTATTATTGGTGTGGTTTCCGTAACATATGAGTTCGTAAGCAATGCAATCCATACTGCAAAGTATTCCGAGTTGATATCTTCAGCTTACTGACTTACACTGCTCAATGATATCTTCCATTTCCTACATGTACGCGTCTCACCATGTTCGGTTTTGCACAGAGCACAACTCACATAACTCACTCTATTGAATATGGAGACATCTGAGATCCCAATAGTAAGCGATTCTTCAGTCAACGGTTAAACATACCTAAATTCTCTAGACAGTCATTTTCCATGGAGTTGAATGTAGTGTAGCACCGCCCAGTCATCTGCTCTATTTATTCTCTACGTCTAAGCTGAGACCGTTTTCCTTTTACATAACAGCATACTAATGGCCTGGGAGGACCTTAACCCTTGATCCAGCCCGCACGTGTATCCCAGGACAAACAAGGTAATTGGCCTTCGAAGGGTGGCATGTTGCGGCTCTTGCTAACAAATCATCATCGTACTTACAACTTACCGGTGAGTTTTTGTACTCCGACTGAAAGTCGTACCTGAATTTCATCGGCCGAAAAATAGTGAGCGAAAGAGTTAACCTTTTTTGCTTTTTTGTTAACCAATATTTGCTGCCGCGGGGGCACTTAGAGTTATATATCGATTTTTCAGACAGTCTCGGCAATTTGCGAATAGAGATGACAAAGCAGGGGTCGATAGCGGGCGGAACAGTCGTGATTTATTCCCACAGAATTTTTGAGTCATCCCCATTAGTGCTAGTTATTAACGGATATCGAAGTCGCAACTTTCCGGATGTGGGCCTTGCAGATAAGCGATTTAGTTAAATTTAGTTGTTATACAATCGCTACTACAATAATTATCCCCCCTCGCGATTACGTAACCCCAATTTTCAGGGCGCTGAGTGTCCAAAGCTTGTTTAATCTTAGAGCATAGAATCGATTGACGATCAAAACTTCTAGAGTGCATCAACTCTTCAAAATTAAATCTCTTGTTAATTACCTAGCTCCAATATTCGTTACAACCGCGCAGTCGTAACGGGCCTCATTCTGACGGACGACTTAACCTTTTATTGTTCAAATCGATGGCTGTTCTTTCATTTGCATCATTTTTATTCTCGTGAAGTCAGTTAGCACCAACTATTTATGAGCCGCTGCTAAACAATATTTATACGTGGAAACTTTGCTTGTTCAGCTCATAATTTTGAGCACTCCATATTTCTGTTCATTGGACTAAGGTGGCCAACTAGAATTGCGGTGGTACAAGAGGGGTCATCACTGTATGAGAGACACACACAGAGTTGAATGGCGGTGACTTGTGAGACCAGTCATGAAAAGGGAAGCGACTGCAATGTCTTTATGGATTTAGTGCTTCACTATTGAAATTTTAAATCTTTTACTACTGACATTAGTCACGGGAAAAATTCTACCCTCAAATGGGTCACAGCTAGCGAAGCGTGGAATGCATTGCAAAATACACCGTAATTGATTTGCAGCAGTGTAGCTCAGATCCGCCTTGGCCAGTTCACATTAATACAATTATTGCCACTAGACTTCGATTCTCTGGTACGTCCATAAGAAACGAGTCCCGATTAGCAAAGATTAATCAAAAATGCCACCCTTTGGCTAAACATTCGAATTTGATAGTGGCGTTGCACTTTAGCATTCAATAAATAGATAACGATTTCATCCATCTTAGTTATCTGAAACTAATGATCTTAAGGTACGTGTGGACTCAACGGTTTTCGCGAGTCCACTAGGAACAATTTTACTTCAAGAACGCATTATTTCGCGAATGGTTGCGAATGGCAACTAGTATATGGTTGAGGCTTCTTTAAGCAGTGTCTCCAACGTAACATCTTAAAGGAGTTTGTTTAAGAACGAATTTTGTCCCGATTTAAGGAAAGCATTAGAAACGTTTATTATACAGAAAAATCTAGATAAGATTCTGTAAAAATTCTTATGAGGGTTAAATTTTTCATAGCCTGATAACTCGTACTATCTAAATGAAAACTGGCGATCATTTTCAAGCGAATAGTCGATCAAGAATACGCAAAGAAAATCACGCACACTTTATCAGTCCTCTTTTCGTGAAAATCTTGTTGTGTATTTGTATACATGTATGTCGTATACTAAAAGTGATATTCAGTGTTCAATGTCATACATTTGCAGTATTCGTCACTCTCGTTTGTTCCACGTCGTAATATATTTTGACAAAAACTCGTATATCGAATATGACACAATTTTTTGTATTCAGTCTAACTATTTCACCATGCAATCACTTCATTGATACACCCGTGCAGTTTATATATCGTACAGGCTATGCCGGAATTTCCAGTTAGATTTGAGTGTCTGGAAACATTATGATGCATATACATACGCCAGCTGTAACAGCGACGTTTCCACAGCGCGTACAGTCACCACTGCGATCAGATCAACGTTCATAATAATCGGCGCTCATGTTGCTTCTACTGTTGGATGTGCTTAGTTACTTGTGCATATGAATAACTGATCTATAAAAAAGAAGGGACCAGATAATATTTTGATCAATTTGATCGGCAGTCATGTAACTCCGGAGTGCCGCCAGGGTCATCAATTAATGGCGTTCACGTCGCTGCCGACGTGAAAGCGTTATAAACCTGTCGACCAACAGATGGCGGCCAATGATGTGCGAGTCCCGCGCCTCTGATACAAATAACGACAGTATATAAAGAATCAAATAAAGAAAAATTTACATATACTATTTATCTGTGGTAGCAGTCCTGTCAGCGCCAACGACAATAGATTTCTCTCAGCAGCAGCAGAACAGCAGCAGCAGGAATGGGCGGGAGGGAGAAATCTTTATCGTCGGGCACCCGCTATTTGCTAGCCCTTCATCGCTCCCACACAAATGAACGAAATAAAATTCACCGATGAGCTTCTTCCTATCGCTATCTATTATCTATAAATAGAGTCAAAATTACTCCAGAAAATATATGAATCATGTCTAAGCATTACCGCTGAGTTTCTGTCGTTGTGCCGTGTGCTGTGTATATTGGTGTATGTCATCATATTCCAGTTCAGGCTCATGTAGCCGGCAGGACGAACACTGTTTATTGAATAGAATTTGACATCCTGCTTTTGTTGTTGTTTGACCGGCTTGACATCGTTTCATCGAGTTGAGTAGCTACGTCATTTTTACCGTTCTTTTGGATCTGCTTTGAATTGTAAAAGTTCCTCCCCCGCTCCCAGTGACGACGACAGCCGGTGGGAGGTCAGTGGTGCGTCGGAGGCCACCAGCGCGCAGCGTTCATATAAATCGCAACGTCAACAACAAATCAATCCACCATCCAAGCAAGCAGTAATGGTGCTACTGTTGTGCTTGTTGTTGTTGTTGCGACAGCTATATTGATAATTCATTATACCCTTTTATTTGGAGCCCCTCCGTCCATGAAAGTTGGCGAAGTTGAGTGGTTGTTGGGTCAACGGTTCCGTTAGATTCTGGTGACCGTTGACCTGGTTGGCATCGATGACACTGTCAGTGCTGGACCGGCAATATTATATACAACTTCAGTGACCGTATGGCTTGGTGAATAGTCTGAACTAGCTTGGAGCACTCACTGACATACACGCTGACCCTTGAACAAGAAAAACACCGTTTAGTGTGCTGTCAATAGCGTTGAATGCTGAAAGTGTAGCTCAAATATTAATGCTATTCGGTTAATATCCTTAATGTTTCTAGGGAGTAATTTGGTTTGGTACCTATTCGCAGTTATCTTTCAGTGACTACTACAGACGTGAAAGGAAATCTGACCGGCGTTTGAGTGCTAATTCATTACGTAGCCCGATATTTTACTTAGAGCGATTTTGCCAAAAGGACAAGAACGGTTATTATAAAATCATTATATCACTACGTTTGTCCGATCACGAACCAGCCATGCCTAATTCATACAATACCACATTACAAACATAAAATTATAGATGAATAGCATCGATTCCTTTTTAGATTCGTTTCCGAAGGGCACCTACCTTTTGTTGCGCTTTTCCGCTAATATTTCTTTTACTACACGGACTATATGTACCTTCCGTTTTGTCCCATGATTCTCCTGGAATGTTCTATGGTACCACCTGGTAAATCGGACGTTTTGCAGATGCAACATTATCTTCTTTTTTGGTCGAATTTCGATTTCCACTGCACGTTTATGCTAAAGAAATGCGAGCAGAACGAAATAGCCATTTGCTGAAATAGCGCCCATTCCTGTGAGGCCAGCGTCGAAGTCGTTGATTCTCTATGAAACCTGACAGGCTCCGTTTCGTGACGGCGTGAACCACTGCTTGTCTGGTTGTTGTGGTAACTGCTAACTAACCAGGGTCAAAATGCTGTGAAATTAACGCCAGCTGACAGCTGGATTTATTTTAGAACCTACATCAAAAAGGTGTCTGGCGTGCGCGAACATTGTGACCAGTTGGTATCGAGTAATGTTGAATATTTTGTGTAATGAAAGAGGAGAAGAGGACGTAGTCTAGATGAGCAGAAATTATTTACGACGAAGCCGGTAGTACATAGCAATGGTTACTGCCGTTGCGCTCACTCATCGTGCTGTCAAATTTGTATAGCCGTATGAACAATGCATGGAGATACGAAAACAGATGAAGTTTAGTGCGAACGGCTGACAAAACTCACGCAGGATGTCGAAAGAGGGCTCTGGTTACTGCTATTTTTCAGGCATCACCTGCGCTTGTGGTAGATAGCTACGTTGCACTGTGCGGTTTGTCAGGCAGTGCCGTGAGCCCTCTGACGGCAGATTGTTTGTACACTGTCGTTATTATCTTGGGCGTGTCCGTATCGAGGTAGCTAGACTCGTTGGGTCAAGACAAACCGTTACGCAGAGATCTGTTGACGGTTACTACGATGTTTCGCCATTTTTTTTATAGGAGCTTGAAAAGTTTTAATTGAGGTTTACATCATCGGCTGCCTAGGGCTTATGGTTTTTCTCGCATGATCACACATGCTTAATGAAGTCTTATTTAAATATTCGAACGTCATTATTACAGTAATAAGAACTATCTGCTTATTGGTGCTGCTTGCTTAGAGTTTGTGGTAGTGGCGTTTAGCGACATGAGGTACTTGACCGATGTATTGGAGATGTGAGCATTGTTGTAGCGATTGACGGACTCTCGGCCTGTGGAGTAGAATTACAAAACCTGTTTTGTGATGTAGTCGGAACTCAAAAGGCTAGTACAGCTGCGCTTCACTTGCTCAGGACTAAAATGTATGGTGGTCACTGTGCTATAAAGACCGCCCCCGTATAAAACTTTGGCCGGGCAAACATTGTCAACTGCTTCTTCTCAGTTAACGGAGGTTTCGGCGTTATTGGCCTTTCTGTCGTTGCTACCGGCATTCATTGTTTTGTTGATGTTGTATGGTAATTTCTACAGTGCACCAGCATTTGACTAGACGTGCAACTCAAGTACGTGAGTATGCATATGTGCATGCTCATCCCATTTTAACTGGACACTTCTTGTGGTCATCGTTGACGTGAACCGCCCTCGACTACGTATTGGCTACCAGCTTTTGTATAGAAGGTATTTAAGTATTTTTTTTCACTGTATATGTGGAATACCGCGTCAAGTCGGTTGCATGCAACACGAAAAACAGCAATACCGTATCAGCGGTTCGTTCGCCGCGCGGTGGTGGTAAGAAGGATGGATTGGAATGTGCTGGGAATTGTCAAAGAGCTCGACGAGAAATGCATGCTTCGCTGCCGCTCACACTCTCTTACCGCTCATTTACTCTTTATCTAGCCTTTCCTGTTTTTCGGCTCGGTGGCCAGTTGCGCGTTGCAGCGGCGTTTCCCGCTGACAGCCGCTATGTGCCGACGGGGCTGTTAGAAACGATAATGTATACCACCGCCGCGTGTTGTGCTCCGTCTCCTTCCTCCCGCTATGTCACCGTACTGTCTTCCTGTTTTTTCATAAGCCTTTGACATTGGCGTTGACACCTTCGTTGTTTTGTATTAGTCCCCACAAAGGCTCAATGGCTATATTTTGAACCGCTTCGTGGAGGAGCGTACGCATACACTCGTTATAAATATGGGTAGAAACTAAAGGTTAAATAGTGTCGCAGCGTTAAGCCTATGTGAATAGTAACCTAGATATGCATTTGTATTTATTTTACTTATTTTTCCTGCTTTTCAGATCGAACGAGGCTGCCCTTGTGCCATGACATATGGGAAAAAATTTATGATTGGCCCAAATGTTTACTAATCCGATTATGTCGCATGTTTCCCTCAAAATTGCCACACCTTTTATTTGATCCGGGTATAGATACAAGAGTTTTGTCTACTCGTTGTACCAACAAAAGTTAATAATAGAGTACGATTTGAATCAGTAACTTTAGGTGACAAGTAAAGAAAGAAACATTTACAAATGTTTGCGAAGCTTTATGCTTATAAGAATTGCTAAATGCATTTAGTAAAGAATACAGCTGCGTGATACACAATAGATGCTTTAAAGCTTTGTGACTATTCCAAAGCGAACCAAAGAGCCAATAGCTATGCCGAGGTCTTGCGAGCAAGATGTTCTAAGCTATGTTCATAAATGTTAATGGAAATACTATGTTCTATCTACAAGAAGGACATTAGAGCACATAACGACTATCGCAAAGCCACAATAAACCTAATTTATGGCACGTGCATTGACTATACTAGATCAGCATGTCGACCTTTATCATACATTTCCATATTGCAACGCGAATACTCATAAAGGTACTCATTTTCGGTATACTTTCGAACATGATCGTATACGCATATGATGTGTACTTGACTATTTTTTAACGACGAAGAAACTGAAGAATGTGTGGACCCAGTAAGACGGTTTAGTATGGCTTATAATCATTGGTGTTACGTGAGCTGTGACTAACTTGTCGTATAACTAGCGTTATCGCCTAACATTCATCTTTAGTTGAATTATCACGTCGACAATCTGCAAGAGTCTTAAGTTATCGGAATTCGAGGACAAGGCAATTTATACTGTGTCGATATTAGAACTCTGTTACCCTAAAAGCACTTTATAAGACTAGCTGCTTGCTGTTGGCACAACAAATGGAAATTTGAGTCTCCGTTTAGATGTCTGTTTCGTTTCGGACCTGATATAGACGGATCAAGGTGTGGCATCCGAACCTTTGGCACTCCTTCCCTAAAAGTCGTCCGGTGTTGTGTGAGCCCTCCCGGCCGATGTTGGTTATTGCGAAATGGGACTCGCGTGGTCTGAAGGCATACACTTCGGGAGTACATTCCCTGCGGGATTGCTACCTTTGTGGTAAAGACAGCTGCATCGTCTCTCCCCCAGGTTCTCAGCAGGAGTCACGGTACCGAATGGGCGATGGGGAAGCCTTTGGATAAACAGTTGGATCTGAAAGTGAACCTGATTGTTGTTGTTGAGGGGCAGTGAAGAAAACGGTCTTATGATGTTTTGGCTATGACCGCCTCTCGGTTCAACGAGTCCTTTCGAAGTTCCGTCGACTGTAGGATAGATTGCAAGTCAGTGAATTACAGCTGAGATGGACGGTGAGTTTTAGGATTATGTTGCTCGCTGGGACAGTTAAGTGGACTTGGGGGGCACTGGTGGTGTGTATGTTTATATCTATATGGGTTTGTGTGACTTATATGAAGAGGGAGGTTGAGCACGGGCCAACGATCGTTGTGAGGCCTTATCTGAGATCAACAGAAGGTAAGCAGCTTGGCAAGCCGCCGGGTGCAAACAAACGAGACTTGAGAATCCGGCCTCGATGACGCCAGATGGAGCATGACTTTTTTCCTTTTTGCTGTTACATCTTTCAAACAACCCCTAACAGGCGCTCTTCGTCCATTTTACGGCTGTCTCGGTCTAATAAATATAGTTGTTGAAGGGAGCCATTGAAGGTTGAACTAAATAAATTAAGTCTTATAAAAATGGATCATAAAGGAGTATACGCGCACGCACTAGCAAAGCTAACGGGAAGAGAATCACGATCAGAGTACTTCGTGGTTTCCCTTGCTCAACGAAGCCGATGATTGTGATTTGTGACACCAAGCCTGGATTTAATCATTGAGTTGCCTGGAAGAGTAATACGGCAGCACACATTTATCCACTTGGCGCATATCTCGTATACCTACGTTCACTAATCTGTGTGCATTGAATGTAAACCGACTCAGATTGTCATACTCACACACTCACACATACTCAAATACGTACTTCATTCTTCAACTCTTTATTAAAAAACTTAACGAATATGATGTGAGCATATAGATGAAAATATACGTACATGTTCTACATTTAAGTACAATAGCCGTAATATTGCTTCCTTCGTTCGGAGAAATGACAGAAAATTGGAATATTTCTGTGAGGTTGAAGAAAAACGGTTTAGGCAAAAATCTGTTTGGAAGGAGAGAGAGCACTTGTCTTCGCCACAAAATCGTTAAATTTCGAATACTGAGACTACGATATAGCCGCAATTCACATATCTAGTAAAGCAGAATGCAGTTGGGTAACGAAACATGTGGAAAGACGGTGTGGGCAACACGAGAAACTAATACTACTTTAAAGTACATATGTTTGTTTGATTGTATGCAGGACCACACTCATAAGAGAAAACCGATCGAAAGGTTCGTTGATATTGGAAAATACTGTTGACAATTTTTTATTTTGATTTATCTTACGTTCTTGGCAAAGGTTCCGGCATTTCCTTACGTGGGAGATTCTTTGGATAATGCTTCAGCATCACCATCGTTCCGATAGTTCAAGCAAGAACATGACTGTATTTTGATTCATTATTTTTCCCTTCATTTGTCAGTGTTTTTACGCAGTACGGCATATTTTCTGTAAATATAATCGATATAAGTACAGCTTTGGCCGCTGAGTCCGGTCATCCAAGGTAGGACAGGCATAAGGGGTCACGTTGCTTTTCAACATGCTCGAAATCCGCTGCTCCAGATCTTTGGCCCTTGCGCCGACAAACATGGCAGGGTTGAATGTCTGCCGACCTAACAGCTACCACCCTATCGTCTTGCATGTTGTTGAGCGTCCTCCTCTTCCTCATTGCTCCGTTGCCGCGCCGGCAGCGACAACGCCGTTGTATAGAAGAACTAAAGGTTTAAAGGATGTCGTCATCAAACCTGTAACGAGAAAGGCGTTGTCTCTTGTCTACGAGCCGCACGGACTGGAAAAATCCAGAAAACGGATATGTAAGGCCCTAGGCTCGTTCGGTAGGTCACCGGATGCCAGGGGACAAACGGCCGAGAAGGGTCTCGTTGAGCGCTATACAGAAGTGGAGGAAACATGCCGTGGACGCGGTGGCGCGGGGAGGCATACCAGGGAAGGCCCTGCTGCGGACAATGTTACGGAGCCGTCAAGGGGCTAAGAATGGCGGAGTCGGGTGGCTCGAAGGACGATGACATTGTGGGGCTCGGCACAAAAGGGGCCACAACCGAGGGTAAACGTACTATGTGTAGGGGTTTACTGTCAGTTGGCAGGAAAGTGGAGCAGCATGGGCGAAGGGATACGTATGACACCGAAGACCCCAGCGAAGAGAAAACAAAGAAAGACAATTTTGTGGAGCGCCACAATGAGGGATATTGTATTCATTTTGAAATGATTAACTGGCAAACTGTCGTCATTCTATCGAGAGACTTACGGGTCTAGAAGCAAAGAGACCCCCGCGGACTGCTTCTGTCCTTGCGCTTTGTGTCATCACTTTGCCGAGCCAGCTATAGCACGTTTAGCAGAGAACCTTCCACCCTCTGCTCCAAAGGCACACGTAGTGAAAGAACAAACTCATTGTTTCGAGAGGTAAGGCGATCTAAGGTGCATGCAGGTCTTACAGAGGAGAATGAACGGCCAAGGATAACTTTGACATCAAGAACGGTGCAGGCGGAGAGCGAGTTAAAGTAGGAAGGAAAGCAGCGCACTCAAAAGCCAACTTCTTCGAGAAGATTCGTAACTATAACTGCACACATATATATATATATATATATATATATATATATAT
>MNPL01007910.1:0-22357 GCA_002081605.1 Tropilaelaps mercedesae | reverse complement strand
GATATGATCTTACGGCAGGTGGTTTACCGCGTCCGTATTTCACTGAAGAAACACCGACTTTGTCTGGTCTACAGTTCGCTCCGACACACGCACGCGCACACACACACACACACACACATATGTGCCATACACAGGTATGACTTCCTAGCACCAAAGCGGCCCGTACGCCAGCAGTGACTTCTGGTGACTTCGACCGTTAGGTATCCGCACACTGCGAGCAAATGCACGCGTTATCATCATGCCGCTTGCCACCACATAGCCCCTGCTGGCAGTAACGGGCAGGGGCAGGGGCCGCGTGTGGCGAATGGCAAAAGCCTCGGGTGTCAGAGCTGTGCTGCTACAGAAGAGCCGAAGCAGAAAAGAACAGAGGGGTCTCTGTGTATTCGTCGACATTCGAAAGCTGATGAACGCGTTACCTCCGCGGTTTGCCGGTAGTGTCGTCGACAGCTAAAATGAGCTTCCGAGTTCTTGCTAGATCCGACGGTAATGTGGGGCTGGGGCATATTTTCCATAGAATGGCGACGACGGGGGCAGGACAGCCGAGGGGCAAAGGAAGTCAACGAGTGGGTGGAGACAAAGACAATCATGTGTCGTGCCAGAAAATAGATTCTATACAATCTTCCTTTCGTGAAACGGGGTGCAGAAGACACAGCGAGAAGACAAGGTTAGCGGGTACTTCATATCAAAGTGGTTGCGGTGGGTTTATTAACAGCTACGGACCATTAAGGGCAATAAGTCTAACGGGGACATGTCGACGAGGGGAGGTTTTAGTTCTACCGAAAGTATCTTCAATAGACTCGCCGATGTGTATCCAGTGTGTGTGGATGTAGACAATTAGATATGGTGGAATGCAAAAGAGTAGGAGGCATATTTATATATAGAAAGATGTTTGTCTTAGAGCGCTCCTCAGCAATTGTCGTTAACACTTGCGCTGCTTGCGTCTGGGGAGGGCGTCAGTCGCCTTGCAGCATACACGTGCACGGCTAAGATGTCTATTGGTCGACATGAGAACAATTCTGCGCCACCCGTAGGCTACGAAAAGGGCGGAGTCGTGGCAGGAACGAAAAAATTTGCCTGAAATCAACCTTGCGTGTATAGGTAAAGCTCGGATAATATTTCAGTACTGGACGGACAACCGGTCGTTCAGAGGAGCTCATGAGATAATTAATCAGACTACGTAATGTATAATTTCTTTACTTTGTTCAAACTGGCTTTCGTCTCTTCCGTGAACGGCCAGCAGAACTGCTTTGCAAAAGGCCTATTCCTCGATCCATGCGGCTTTGAATTATTTCCCAGAGTTTCCCATTATCTGGTCAGGGAAGGGTATAAGTTGACACTAATATATCTAATGGGCCTTCACACCATTACAATTCTACGTCCATCGTATGAATATTAAGTACCGACGTACAGTCCAAAAGTGCGTTGTCGAATCACTACCCGAACATCGTACGAGACAATTCGATACGTGATTAACTTAAATCGCTACTTCTAAAAAGAAATACGCAAAATCTTGGCCTAGCGTTTACTCAGCGTGTTACGTAATGCATGCTAAAACAGTCGTTTGTTCAGCAGACTTTCACTTATCAACGAAATTGCGCGTTGCAGTCATTTTGAGTTCGCTTTGCACAAACTTCGACTGAACCTATGAATCGTTACGGGTAAACGAAATATGGATCTACATTATTTAACCTAATGAAAGTACCGTCCGTCAAAAAGCTATTTATTTGTATATCCACATAGGCTGCCGCTTCGATCTCGACATCCTTACAGCGATTGCCTTAGTGTTCGTTTCTGCTCCTTCGATCGATAAACAGTCCACAACGGGTCGACGCCAGGAGAATCGATGAAAGTACATTTTGAATAACCAGCACCAGAATGGTGCCCTCGAAGGGCCCCGTCTCCTCGGATGCGCACCAGTCGAGCGTAAAGCTGAGCCTTTAAGCTAAATCCTCACCTGAACGTTATGAGTCAGTCTAAAAGTCACGCAAACTTGTCTCTCTTCTTTAACAGTGCGTGCTGGCTGTGTTGTATGCTCGTAAGATTTCGTTGTTACGCCGTCGCTGCGTTTATTGACAACGTTAGTCTAACAAACATCATTTGGCAGTATTTAACCGAAAGGGCGGTAACTGCTTAGCGAGCTCGTGTCATCGGTAGCTGATAATTTACTTGCAGATTTCATTTTCAGGCGCTGAGTGGCCAAAAGAATAATGGCAGATGATGAAAAAAACTAGAGCAAATTTAGCAAATACTTGATGCCAATGAGAATGTGTGCACACAACTCGCGATCAGAATATCTGAAAATACGGTATAAATCACTAGCTTAAGGCTGAGAACCACTCTCTTTACCTTTTGCCTTTTGTTTTGTTTTTCCTGTTGTTTTCTATTGCCTAACTCCCCGCTAAGTCTACCGTCACAACGGTATTCTCCACCGATAAATATTTTTGCCCCCCCGGCTTCCCGTGGCGCGAGCATTATTTGACCAGCGTCTCATCTGCGTCGTTCCCTCCTAGGTTGCACTTGGTCAAGTTTCATAAACTCTTCAAGGCCGCCGCCAACGCAAGGACGCCGTGTCTGAGCAATGCCTGCTGGATGTCCCTCCACTACGGTAAGGGCTGAACCGAAGAATGGATCTTAGTATTTCCTCCGTCTGGCCGGTCATCAGGAGTAGCCTGATTTTTTTCTATCGAAAGACGCTTTTCGCATCTGTGCACACACGCACGAACACATATACATCGGATAGAGAGTACTGCTTTGCGCTTTCTGATTTACTGCCCAAGAGACGCTCCTCTATGTAAAGGGAACGAGGCCGAACTATGGCAACCGACCAGTTATCGTCGCGCGGGGAATTTCTTAACTAGTCGTTGTTTCGGCTAAATCTGCCCACTCACTGTCAATTGGATTCTGCTATTGGACCGACGGGCGAATGGATTTGTTTCATTTTATCCTGCCTCTGCTTGCGCTTACGCGAGACGGTCGTCTGCCCGAGGCGTTCGATGGATGGTTATGCAGAGTTGTTAGCATTGGCGACTGTAAACGGAAAAGCCGGTATCACATATTGGGGCGATCTTTTGCCATGTCCGCCAGTTGCTTACACCATTGACGGTCAATGACGAGACGGTTTGCCCCCCGCCTCCGCGTATCTCAAAGTCACTCCTTGGAAACGCAGTCATAGTAAAATTCTTTTACAGATAGAGCCAATACTTGCGGAATACTTCCACCACCTCTGCTGTGATCAGGTAATACTTTTGGACATTTCGAGAAAAAACGTTAGCGTATTAACAAAGCGCGCATTGACCAATCACATCAGCTGGCGTAGAAACCACTGTCAGTTGTTGGAAGCTGCCGCGTGCAGCCGACGGTCAACAACCTAGCCAGTGAACAATCATCAAAAAGCCATGATGCGGGAATACGACGTCTTATCTTAATTAAACAGGACCAGAATACCTGGGGAATATCGACCCAGCAGTCAGGCACCGACGAACGAATGGGCCGGCCGTCCACGAAGAGTCAGAGCTTTCGTTTAATTTCCTACAATTCGACCTACGCGAGGTCGATGTACGAGATCAAGCGTCTTTTTGCTGCTCGTCGTTTTGTACGTCAGCAACTTTGTTAGGACACTCGAGATAGGATCTGCGGACGGGGGTGTGCGCTCCTCGGGGTTTTCATCAGCCTTCTGCCTGGTAACGCCATTAGGTCCATGATATGTCAAAAGAGATCAGGTCATAGGCGCAGATGAAGGACAAAACCGTAGTCGGTGCATATGCGACTGTTAAGCTTTGATGCTTTTCGATCCTTATCGACAAATATATACGCTATTTATTTAAGGTAGGACGAGACCCCATTCGACTAACTGACTGGTTTTCCATATCAGCGGAATTAGAATACAAACATTGTGAATTATGGAGTCATAGATAAAGCTAGATGGGGCTAACCTAGATGAGGTCGGAGAAAGGTTGCATATTTGAGTGGATCTGGCCTAAGGAGTATGGAGCGGGGAGTTCTAGGTTTAGTGTCTAGCCAAGACAGCGGAAATAGTTAATAGAAGCAAGTATGCGAGTGTTTCGAAACGATCGGACGTAAGCACATTATGAAGGAGTCACGCCAGAGCTATCAAACCGAGACATATATGCCAAAATACAGGGATTTGTCACTTGACCAAGATTCGGCAAGTTTCCAAGTGTTGCTGGAATATCAATAAGAAAACTAGCAAATATCATGGCGGAGGCTCGAGATCGACTGTATTAATATATATATATATAGAAAATACATACAGTTATTCAAATCATCAAAAATAGATGCTAATACGCAATGTCATTTTCACTCAACACGACCGATTCCTTTGCTTGCCTAGAGAGTAGTCGCTTTAACGAGATCCGTATCGAGTGGTTTGATTGACAGGCGCATTGGTCTTGCAAAAAGTGGCGGCTTCCATGATGCCAACTTCTTTTCCATTTAGTTGACCAACGACTATTATAATTGTAATTATATTGGCCTCAGGGAGGTTTTTCTGGATTGCCCCGTAACGTTAAAGACATTGTCGTTTAATGTACGATAGTCGGCGTTTTGTTGAACATCGGTCCGTAACTCCTCGTTTGCATAGAGCCGTAATTGATCTACTTAATTCATCGCTGGCCAAATTTGATTGCAAGGACGGATTGCCTATCACATTTGCGTCAATTAGTATAACCGCTCTCTTTGATAACCGCTCATGCATTATTTATATTTTGCCAGATCTTGATTTTTGCCAGTTCTCTGTTTAACTTGGAGCAGCCGCCAGTCGGATCAATGAACCTCTGCGAGACACTGGCCAAAACGTCTATATGACTGGTCCCCTAAGTCCCCTATATGGCCGGTCCCGTGAGTCCCCTATATGGCTGGTCTCCTAGGCCGCAAACCCGGACGGCATGGACGACGTAGAACGACGAGAAGGTGATTTTTGCTCAGGATGATTTTCCGCTGAGGCATGTCCCTGAAGCATTATCGCCTGGACAGTTTTTCGTGTTAATTGGCATTGGCGAACCTGACGGCAAATAGGTTAGCACAGGCTCCAATTAGTGGATATCTGGCACGAAGACTGGTGGAACATGTAAACGACCAGCCCGGATGGTGACCACATTAGGATAGATCAAATATATATCTGCCTGTGTCAATGTACATGTGCGCCTCACGGGTAGCAACAAACACTGAATCGAAGAAGGTAAAACAACGCGAAGGTTTTGGCGATTGGACATCTCAATTTAGTTAGACGCAAGCTTCGATGAACTCTGGTGGGGACCGGCACTCCCGTACACTTCAACAAACGGATCGAAGGGACAGGGTGGGTACGGAACAATGCCCCCGAACATACTGTCTCAGCGCTATCGTATACAGCTGTGTAAAATCTTCTTTATGTTAGGGACACTGAGGGTCAGTGTGGCGCCGTCAGTATATCGACTCAGACTGAATATCCGTGTGAATAGGTGGTGCGGTTGCTGCGGGGCAAATAGTTTGAAATGGAAGGATTTGAGGTTGAGCAATCAAACATCGCCTGTTTTTGATTGCGCGAACGCCCAAATGATTCTGGCAGAATATCTAACGAGGTGAAGAGTCCACAGATAGCTTAAACGAGCGACCAAATCTGTGAATTTGCTCTTTTCACTGAAAACCGATGCAATGCAAGATCTCACACGTCAACGACTAACTCTTGAGCTTATGCGCTCGACGCCATTAAACGCCTTCACTATCGGGTTCTACCGTACGCACGTAATGTCTTTCTACTCATGCTACCTCTTATGTTTTACGAAGTTTTGTAGTTTCGTTATCAAACACATGGCCCCGCGTTCTTCCATCTACCGGTCCCCATCTGTTGGGTTTTACTTAGCCCGTCTTCATAGAATTTTTCCGTTCTGTACAGCTGCGGGCTGTTGGGCCGCATAGCCATGTTGTCCAGGGGTTACTGGCT
Organism: Tropilaelaps mercedesae; assembly: GCA_002081605.1. Taxonomy (NCBI): domain Eukaryota; kingdom Metazoa; phylum Arthropoda; class Arachnida; order Mesostigmata; family Laelapidae; genus Tropilaelaps; species Tropilaelaps mercedesae. The sequence goes on along the minus strand of MNPL01007910.1, from coordinate 16,416 downwards.
GTTCCGGGCGGCGCCTTTACCCGTCGACGTCCTATTCCGACAACCTCATCGCTCAGGCCAGCGGCTTGGTCCTCTGCAACCTTACGGCGCCGGTCTCCAGCGTCCAGGCCATGGACAGTGTGCTTGCCGCATTATCGCACCGTTTACTGTTCTATTCGCTTCTCGCCATAGCCTCTTATTGACTGGTGATCGATGAACACACATACACACACATGCAACGCACACACAAGAAATTATTTTGTCAATAAATCCCAACCCAATGACGGGGCCGACTGCGGCAACGGTGAAGGGAAAACGCCAACTGCTGCTTGTTCCCACACCGCGACGACTTGCTGGAATCCTTTTTCGGGAAACAGTGCCAAGGCAGAAAAAAGCCGAGAACGACAGGCTCTCTGGGCCTGGGCATCGCATGCAACGACCCGTAGGAAGGCAGTCGAGCTGACGCTAAAGGAAGACAGGGATCTACCTGCGTTTACACTCCCGAGTCTTCGACGCGTGGTCTCGCAGCTCTGCAGAGCTAGAACGGCGTCCAATACAATGCCGTCGAATACCGCTTCCGGTCGACTTAGTTCCTTCTGGCTTTTCGACCTTCTATGCCCCCACCTGCAGACAAGGTTCCCCGGGAGATTCTCGTTTTTACACATGACAACGATCTTCGATGAGACTGGCGGGGTTTACCTGGCGCACGTGGGAAAGTAGGAAAGCTGGTTTGGACTTGGAATGGTATAAGAATACGTTTGGCCTAGGGAGAAACGCAAACGACAACGAAGCAGGCCAAACGCTGCTGGACCTTCGGCATGGGAGCCATCAAAGGTGTCGTCAGCCCTTCCCCAGGGCAAATGCTGTTGCACCAGCACTGACCAAGCGTAAATCCCCGTCTCGGTCCTGCACAGAGCAGGTCGCCTATGGTGAACAGTAGCTATCTTACCTTATTCGCATATCTAAGCTATTCTAGCCGTGTATAGACCTTTGCTTGCGTGCCAGGCAGTCATGGGCCGCCTGCGCCGAGTCAAACACAAGACCCCGGTGTAACACGAACGCACCCATACACTCATCCATACGCACACGTCCACATACGGAAGCCAGCAGTGGCTTAAAGGCCTCCTTTCACAATTGTTTCCGCTACATTAGCTCAGAGCGATGGCCACACAACTGCCAACTGGCAGGCAGGCAAAAGGCGATCCGGACACGAGTCGGCGCCTGGCGCAGGCGCCGCCGGCAAACGAATCGCAACAGACGGAGGAAAAACGCCCTCGGCAAAGCAGCCGTACAATGGCACGTTATCCACGCATACGGCTGGCCTGTCGGTCCCGTGCAGGATTGTGCAGGAACATAGCGAATGGATCCGAATGCGGAAGACAGAACGGGGGAAGAAAATCGCTCGAGAACGAGAGAACGATGCGTACAGATGTAGGGCGGAGACAAGGTTAGAGGTGCAGACGGCTGAGCCGGTACAGCGACGAAGGAACCGGCGCCGGAGTCCGAAAAAAAGGTGGCGTGTGAAAGATTCGTGGCTATCGTTATTTGTCAGGAAAGAAATACCGTGAGAAGGAAAAAAGAGTTAGGCAGGCAGAGAGAGGTGAGGCTAAAGGCCAAAATATAGAAACAGTCAATGTCAAAACCCTTCCTGATCCCAGTTACGCACGACTGGGGAGCCGGGCTATCGAGGAGGTCCAATGAGCAGCGCCATTTGGTTAGAGGGAGTAAGCCCATGGGCAATTGCAGAACGTTGAAGAACTGGATTCTATCCCTCTGTCCTCTGCGTATGTGTATTTCTTCCACAGGAGCGCGCCATTTTAGCCCAAATCTCGTTTCTCTTCCGTCCCACTCTTTCCCAACAACGCCTTAGGAGGTTTGTGCTCCGTGCGAAATTTGCTCCAAATGAGATCCGCGATAAAAGAAGAAAAACAGAAAGGAGTGGGCTGTGCGCATACCTAGAAGATAACATTCGAGGGGATTGCATTTGTCCATCGTCGACCTACGCGGGAGGTGCTCCTGTGTTGAGCACGAAGAAGAACAAAGCGAATGCGAGACCCAATGAGAAACGCATCCAACGAGAACCATATTTTGTACGTGTACTATGGGCATCCAGACGTCTGCCCCCTTCGTCCTGCCTAGTAGGCAAGACGTGCTAATGCTTTTGTTTTTCGTTGTTTCGGCCGTAGCCACCGGACAAAGGCACGACCTGACCCTCCCCAGCGGTTTTCTCTTTCTTACGGCGTCGTCGTATCGATAGAGTTGTCGCATATGAAGTTTCACGTCGACCTTGAATTGCCATCAACGTCGACCTCACGATACAGTGCAATGCATGTGAAAGCAGGACCCAACCACAGTTCCGAGTCTCGCGTGGTTTATTATGAGCCGTTTTCCGCCTTCAACTGTAACGCGGGACGCGAATCTATCCCGGAGATTGCGCGCTCCAATTGTTAAAATAATTCCCTTCTGGCTACAGGCGATCGTCTCACCAGGCTTATTTTTAATGGGCCTACACCCGAAAACTTTCAGTCATCTCCTTAGGTGACGGAATCTTTTCAATCATATCTTCTCCGGGTCGTTCATATTCCTGTACGAACTGCGTCCTTTGCATGGTAGCTTAGTAACGGGAGAAAATAGGATTAGAGCCTGAAAATGCGAAACCGCCGGTTAGGCTCAACGTGGGGAAAGCGACTCTGGCGGGCAGACGAGCCATCCCGAGACTCCGTGGAACGAGCAAAGTGGCTTAATACTTCGTGGTCTGGGATATAGGTTTAGATGCACTTTCCATTAGTTTTTGTTGACTTTGCTTCGGCAGGCGAAGAACGCCAACGTTGGGAAGGCCCTCCGGCCTTCCCACCGTTGGGACAGACAAGAACAAGGGGGGGCTAAATGGAGAACAAACGTGATTAGGAGCACAGAGCGCAAGGACAAAAAAGGCCAATGCGAAGGCCTAGTGCCGAACTCGAAACGGAGGGAATTCTCCACTAGGGTAGATCAACTCCAGCGCTGACGAACCGCATTGAATGTCGACGAAAGTTTTGCCGACGTCACGCGCAATCGACCTCAGCACAGCGTTGAAGATAGATTAATTACGCTAATCGATAACAATAGACGCTGCGAAACGAAGGTCGAGTTCGTCGTCGTCATGGCTGGGAACTGTGGCCATGGAGAAGAGAGAATGCTGTAAAGACACGCAGACAACGAGATTCAATTGGTTTCTTGCTGACGTCTTTTTTTTGGAAATAATAATTGACAACGAAAACTCTATGTTTAGATTTTTTGAGCCCAAAGGCCTGAAACAGTTCATGCACCTCGTGCATGGAAAGCTCGAGTATTTGTGACATTTAATTGCATTTTTTTTGCCACTTGAAAAGCTACATTCCAGCTTTCGTATTATTTTAGAAGCAGAGTGCTTGGTAGGTGGGGTGTTTCTGAGTTTTCCTGTATTCTATTGGTATTGCCGAAGGCTGGACCACCGGGCATATGTTACTCGATTTTTCGATAACACCGCCAGTAAGGCTCAATGCGAGGATAACCCTTCATGGCGTCCTTTGCGAGTTATGACGATGTGATGCCGAAAATCCGGTAGCTATCGATCTTTTAGCTGCGCCTCCGCCCTATTCGATTGCACCCGCGAATCAAGGCCGGCTAGCTCGAATGTTTTTCGTGGAAACGGGCATTCGTCTAGACAGAGCCATCCATTGCTTGAGCGCGTATTCCAATCGCATCTGGGGAAAAATATGTGTCCGCTAGAATACGCCAGCATTCACAGTCTTGGTGAACACCAAACCCGATCCTCAACACGTGTTTAGTCTCATCCCGGCCATATGGCGATAAAGTGTGCTTGCACAGGCCTGCTAGATCCTGCTCACCTAGAAAGAAAATAAAGGAAACCGAGACCCGTACAGTGAACAGGACTTGCGCGTGGCTGCCATTGAGATTGAGCGGTCTTTTAGCGTAGTAAAAGAGAACGATCGAGATAGGAATATCCATCTGGCCGGCCGGCCATGTCGCCGGCAAACCGCCTAGCCAAACTCTGGAGATTGGAAAACATCCCGTCTAAGGCTACCGTCTTGTGGTGGTCTATATTTCTAGAAAAGCATTTTTGTTCTATTTTTTTTTTATGTCGCTTCGTTTCGCCGCGCGTTCGTTTTTCACTTAAGAGCTGAATGGCCGGTGGCGTCTACGTACGATCGGCATTATTAACGTGTGGTGGTTTTTGTCTTTTCCGTTCGGCCTTTTCGTGCTGGCTTCTAGTCTCGAACGCGTCAACGCTGCGGATTCTGGAGACGCTGCTGCCGTTGGCCGGCGATGGAATTCGCTGCGTTAGAGAATCGCGTTTTCGACGCGTCACTCTATGACGCCTTTTATCAGCCACCCGGGTGCTCAGTGACAGAAGAAAACCTCACGGCACAAGCTACAATGAATTTGACCAGCGATTCTCAATTAATTCAATCAATTAACGCACTAATTGATCAGTCAATTAATGCGTTGGTTCATTTTGCTGAGCCAAGATGGCCAATTCGCTCGTTCGCCGGTGAACTCAGACGAATTCAGGGCGCCAGCTGTGCTTGTCGAGGGGACGTGTCAACATCCTCCCTGGGCTCTATTATTGAGACTCCCGTAGAACGTCCACGACAAACGAGCCAACGCGCTCTTGTCGCCGAGCGCCAAACGCCCGGTTTCGCCATCAGTGATAGATAGCGGGCCGACAGCGTCACCCTGACGTCTCCGTCATCTCCAATGGAGACGCCAGGCGCTCCTCGGTTGCCGCCGGCCTGGTCGCCGATTGCTGGTACGCGTCAGCCGGCGATACGCGCTACCGTCTCAACGGACCACGTCGCCCGCTATTGGGATCCCGGTGGCTGTCTCATTCGGGCTAGCGTAGCCGCTCCTGAGACCCAGATGGATCCGCTCGTGACGATGGTACATCTGGTTTAATGTTTCGCCGCAATGGCGCCCGTTGCCGGGTCACGCTGGCCTGTACGGCGATGGCGGGGTGGCCGTGTGACGTCCATTCGCGATACGGATCTCGTCTTTCGGGCAAAAAAAAGACAAAAAAAAAGAGTAGAGGAAAAGAAAGGACGGACCGTCTTCCCTCTTGGCGATTGGCGCCGCCATTGGCCGGACGAATACGAAAGGACGGACGAGTTGTCGAGACCAATAGAATTTCGCGTGACGCTGCCGTTGATCACAACAGGTGGTGGAAAACGGTGCCATTCACTTGAGTCGTAGGAAGGCTACACCGGTCGCGTTTCGTTACAGCGGTAGATAGGGTATTTCCAACGTCTCTCCGGGGTGCTAGGCGACGAACGAACGCGGCGTAGCCCGGCGTCATATTGTGGAGCGTCCATAGTGACCTGTTTTGCGAATGCAAAACGAGAACGCCCTATTGGGACGGCCTGTGGTAGGAGATATGTTTTGTCTCATCAGCTATTAGTTTCGTCAGACTCTATCGAAAGCTTACGATCGGGTTTCACCTTCTCTACAACCCAAGGTCCTATGAGTTCTTGTTTGAGTTCTCATATCTAATATTTTTTTATGGCTGACCATCAGCCAACATTTAACGTCCACGGTAGCAGTTTTTGCATTACTTCTTCGTAAGACGGACCCCATATAAAGGTAAATATGCACCGGCGGGGATCGAACCCGTGCACCACCTACGTGTCTCCTCCAGTCGCAAGGCGCATACGAATGCACCCCAGAGCCATCGAGCTCGACTGAGTTCTCAGATCTGTGCAACGCTTGTCGTCTATAGTTTGTTGGCCTGTTAGTGCCCATATTTGCGGCGAGCGCTTCTACTAAGAATTAGTCGTGGTCTTGCGTTGACATACGAGCTATGCAGGAATTAATTTCGAAAATGTTCCCTGTAAGTTCAAGAGTTGAACTTTGTCCGTTTTCTTTCTTCTAATTATTGAAAATGGAATCCCCGGAACGTTTAACACGCAGCACTATCCTCTAAAAACGTTTCGTTGTTGACATACGGTCAAAAGTGAAAATTGACGCTCCCGAATTCGTGAAGCAATCCTTTCGAAACGCTTAAGCACTTTCGATCGGCAACGCTCATATGAATACTAAAAGTTGATTCAAAGAAATCAGATTCAGTCTGGCATTAATTCCCTCTCCTGATCGTCGGATACGCTGCGACGTTTAAACTTCCAATGGACATGTTTCCCAATCCGAGGCCGCTGTTGTGCCCGCGTCTACGAAAGTCTGACTGGTAGTTCGTCATCCCGAAGGGCAGAATTCGACCCACTTGGGTTTACATGGCTTCGTCGACATAACACGAATTATTACGTAGTTATTCGCCATTGGCCCGTGTACGTACCCTATGGAAATTTTCTTTTCCCTATCTAACAGCTGGAGGCTCTCGTAACAAAATTTTCGCGCCGTTTTTGCGATCGTTGTTATTCGCGATGGTCCCGGCCTATTCGAACTGTGCCACGGGAATCCATTCGACGGCCAGTGCAAGTTATGAACTTGACGTATTGTCGTATGAATCTATGCATATAACTGGAATAAATCTGCGTCGGCGGGTTCGACGGACGCGTGGCCATGTGGAATCGTTACGCAAGCCGATATCAAGTATCTGCCCCGTGGGGTTCGGAGCGCTGCTCGTGACTCCTGTCTTCGCCTTTTCCCCCGGGAACGAGAATCCCCGGGAAAAGGAAGATTCAAGCCCGAACGTTAATGGTTACGTTCATATTGTGTGCATAGTAGTGGCATTTAGAGTTCTTCGACTTTCATCGAGCGTTACGCGAAGAGAGCGTGTTAGCAGCGGGGTGGATTTCTCAGTGATTCTTAATTGACTAATTAATGCGTTCGTTCTTATTATGAAGCCGCAACGCGATTTTAACATCGATCATTGGAGACCATCACTAAGAATTCGCAGGGGGCACGACAATCTCCCCAGCTACCGCTGCTACCGAGGCAGAAGAAACGCGATGACGAACTGCGTTATGCAGACCCCTCGAACGAATCTATTTTTGCATTGCCTTCACGACTGGAACGTGTCAAGCGTTTTACGGTCAACAGCGTTACCCTGTATTTATTAGCGGTGCACATTTGCCTCTAGCCTACTAAACCTCAAGGAAAAAACGAGACACATTTTCCCCTATTTACCTGCTCCGCCCTTCCCACGCATTAGACCCCTGTCCGGGCAATTTGCCGCTTAGGTCAGCGGCGGTGATTTTCCCCCTTCACGTACAAGTCCGTGTCGTCCGACCATTCGTATTAATGACGCCTGTTAGCTACTCTCCCATGAAGCCCGCTATGGATATGTTGTAGTTGTAAAATCATTACCCCAATCTGAAATTCTTCCTCGTGTCTCCCGTTCGACTTACAAGTCTAGCCCGAGCGTCGTTCACAGCGCCGACTGACGACTAGATTTGCATCGTCGGTTTGGCGCCGATCGGTGGCATACGAGCAGAAGAAATTCATCAGTATCGGATGGTTGGCCGGTAGGTAGATAAGCCAGAATGGGTGGAGGAGGAGGGAGCGATGTAGAAAATCAAAAACACATCCGTTTTCCCCACCCCAGCCCGTCATGACCCCCGCTATCACGCTCGTAGCCACTTCGGGTCTACAGCGTAGGCCGTACGCGGCAGTATCCTATGGCCGGCCTCCACCTCGAAAGGCCTGCGCGGTTCCACCCGAGTCATACGAATGTTACCACTGCGGACGTTACCTATTCGAGGCACGTAACCGTGGCCGTGTTCCAGACGAACTCAGGAGAGAACTGCGCCAGATCTGCAGTAACTGGTCGGGAGCTGCTCAGGGGCTGCTCGGGGGCTGTACACACGTCAGGCGTGCACACGAGTGTCGAAGGGCGGGACGGCTGTTACGCTCCGTACGCAGCTGAAGCGTCGTTTAGATTCTACGTCATTGCGGGCCGAGGTCCATGGGGTTGCACCGGTTTGGAATATTCTCGAGTGAGAAGCGAGTTTTCGGGAGGCAACAACTTCTGCTGATCAGAAAACGAGAGAGGTTGTTGCTAGAAATGTACGACTTATTCATCGACGAGGTCTTTGCAGTCGTTAAGCGTGGCGTTTTGGCATGAATGAATCAAGTACATCGTCGAGGTTCGCTTTGCCAGTTTTCCATTTCCAAGCCGTTTGTATTGAACTAAAAAAACCGTAAGATTCGATGGCTGGGTGCATTCGCGTGTGCCCTGCGACCGGAGGAGACGCGTAGGTGCGCGGGTTCGATCCTTATCGTTGCGCATTCACATTTTTGAGGTCTGTCCTTCGAAGTAATGTCCGAGAACTGGTGCCGTAAAAGTTGAACATTGGCTGATGATCGGTTCTAAAGACATCTAGAATAAAAAATGACAACCCCAGGCATCGCACCTATGAAATATTTTATGTGGTCATCAGCAGAATTAATATCAGCGGCATTTGAGGGATTCAAGTCAGTTTCAAGACATCGAAAAGATAGAAATTAGTGTTAATGGGATATTTTTCCTATTACCTGAAAGAATGCGTTGGATGGCCGTAATTTTAATACTGACCTTGTTTCTGTGGAAAAAATGGATTAACAACGATATATTCATTACTTACCTTGAATTTATCCGTCTTCAATTCTATTTGTTAACTTTTCTACGAATATCTGACGGCCTCTTCGCTACCGATAAACTCGGCCAATGTTTTCTACTCTTCTTGAACTTCCAACGTCTACATTTTTCAAATTACGTAACTACTCAAAGACGTTCTCAGTCGCCCGTTACGCGCTCCATTGAGACGTCGCTGTCGGCATCTAAACGTAGTTTCCTCTCAAAATTAGGCCATCGACCATTTTTTTCCGGCATTCGGAACTAAAAACAGCGGAAATTATGCACGTGTGTCCCGCTTGCCCTTTCTGTCACGCTACGTTCACGACGGAAGGTACCTTCTAGGCAGATAACCTGAGCCCAGCTTTCTCATCGTGAGCTCGAACTCGTCTTCGCCGCCCGTACTTCGAGTACTCGACGGTCGACTGCGTAATAGCCGCCCGTGTCGTGACTGATCGCTCGTCGTCACGTCCAGATTCGAGCGTCGGTGTTGGCCATGTTGTCCGCGAACACAGGCAATCTGATAGGCACGGCAGGCCGCTGAAACTCCCGAGCCTCGCGATGTACTCCAGCCGTCAGCGATGACGGCGTGGAGCCAATCTTACAGGCGTGACTTGCTCTTTGCTGCTGGAAAGAAGTGGCCGTTACATGGCCGGGAGGACACCCAAAGCCGGAGTGGACTCAATATGGCGGCCCTTCTCTCGCCGCAAGACCGATCCAGAATAGACGCTCAGGTGTGCTCCATAGCTCTGGAGCGTTGACGGGACGTACGCCGTTGAACGGACATTACGCGAGGATAATAGATGTGGTGTTTCCGTCGGGCATGATGTCATTCTAGGCGTCTAAAGGCCTGATAGGATCAAAGAGTCCTGCGGAGTAGCATAGGCGCGTACCATAAATACGTTTTGCAGTGCAGACTCTACGACAGGCCATAAAATCTACCTCAACAAAAGAGTAACCACCTACCTGTGCAGTTATAAAGCAGTTTGTCTTTGCGGTTATAACGACAAGCCCCGCGTACGATAAGAGACACACGCAATAGGAGAAATTTCGGCTTGCTTGACATTGATGGCGTATGCTCCGCCCGCTCCTATCTGGTACATGCTCTGGCCAAGAATAGATTGTGACCTAACTCAATAAACGGGCATATTTGCATCTAATTTTATATAATATTCTGATCTAAGAAGGCGTCCTGGACATAAGGTCAGGTCCAACATTATGGCGTGGCAGGACATCGAGAAGAACCACAGCGTCCAAAATCAAAGCCGGCAGAATAGGCTTTGATTTTGGACTCTGATGGTTCTGTATCGGTTAGTGACTAATCATCGGTATGATTGGGCGTTATTATGACTTCGTTCTTCAAACATTTGACTTACCTAATTGGTAAGCTTCCGAGGTGATAACATGAAAAGTTCTACCAGATCATTAAGCAAAGTCATGGGTAGCAAACTTCAAGTGAATAACTAAACATAACTTTGTTTGACGGAGTCAGTGCGTATATTTCCGGTGTGGTACTACGCATACATGTGATTCTCCCCCAAAATGGTGTTAGAGACTATGTGGCACCATTGCTTCAGAACGTCGACCAAGGCGTCATTCTTCATTAGCCAACTAGATTCGGGTGCCCAAACCACAATGTTGCTCTATTTTGTCCACAGAGCGAGGCCTCGACCAGAACCACGGTCCTTTCGGGCTTACGGATAAATACAAACCACTCACCGATCCTTAGCCCGCACTCCTGGGAGCTGTCGACGACCGCTTCGGTGGTTTGGGTCACTAGCCGAAGCGACGTGTCAGAGAATTGTCTGGTTTAAAGAGGAGGTAAAGATTCGGAACTTGTTAGTTTTACTTTACTCCACTCTCGTCGTATTCCCCTTTTCCCATTTAGCTATCTGCTTCCTCCTTTAACTCTGTCGAGTTTCTCATGTTCTTCGCATTTTCTTTTTTCCAAGGCCCCCCGGCTCTCGGAATTTGTCTTGAAGACTCTCGACCGCCCTCACCCACCCGCTGCATTGCCTTGGCCTTATTGCCCCCAATCGTCGGCTCAGACCTGCTTTCCGACCCAGGACATTGCTATGGCCTGAACGCAGCGTGCGGTCGCTGGAAGTAGGTGTGGACCCAAGAAGATGAGCGGAGAACGGCAAAGAGACATTGCGGACCTCGTAGAATGAAACGAACCTCGAAAACTTGCAAATCCCGACGCTGACGCGAGGTTCTATGTCGAAGTTGTCGCGCAAACCCTGTTCTGAACCCGGACCGGGACTTGTGTCGGGCTTCTGTGTGCTTCTGGAACACAAAACGGCCTGTCGATTGTCGCATTGTTCCCCGTAGACGGGGAGAGCGTATTGTTATAGCGATTTAGCGCGTCTGCCCCCTCCCCGGCGTTGGCGTGTTGAGCTAGCTAATGGCGGCTGATTGTGGAAGAAAACTTTTCAAGCTTCTCTATGCCACAACCGCAGGACCGATCGTCCGTGCACTTCTTTGAGGCCGGTTCCCGCTGCTCGGCAAACTCCGCTAAACTTGCGAAGCTCTTACCTCAACTTCCCGGCAAGCGAAGACGAAATGCGCCTTGACCAGAGCGGACACACAGGGGCGGACTCCGCATGGCGTCTTCGTCTTAGGGCGCCCCCATGGAAGCAGGCTTCGAACAAGCAGAAAACCGCACGATATAACTTGTTCCTTTTTCGTTGTCGGCGGCCGTCACATGTGGTCGACGGGACTGTCCGCTCCGCAGCTTCAAGCGTTGAAATCGGGTTTGAGGTTGGTGTGCGCCTTTGAACTGGCCCTTGTTCTCGTTAGGCCTTCGTTGTAGTTGCCGATAGACTTACCCGCTTTTCTATTGGTCGTCTATTCGGTCTTAGCATTGTCTACGTGAGTGGGCCGGAAATATAATCGCGCAGTTCAACCCGGATCATGCGGAAAGTTCTTCTAGGGCTTCCCTGAGTCGCAGAATACTGCAGTGGCTATTATTTTTGCGATAATAGTAATAATAATGATAGTAATAGTACTATTAATAACAATAGTTATCCTTGTCGTGAGCGCAGTGCTCTCATCTATCCTGGTCGCGATGAGAGACCGAAAGTTGGCCGAAAACCTGCGCCGGTTAGCGGGAAACGTATAAACTGTCAAAATCCAAAAGCAACGAACAAAACAGCATCTCTGCTAGTTTGTAAAGAACAATTCTATGCAGGCACCCGTATCCGCCGTCTACAGGGATAACTGGCCCTTCTGCGTTGCTCCAGCGTTGCCTACGAGTAACCACCGATACATTGTTGCCTTGTTCCTCAGCTCGACAGCAGTAGGGCCCCCGCGAAGTTGCCAATTCACGAGTCAGCTATGCGATTTTTCCCGACTTTCTAGCATTCTTGCTGAAACGGCCTACTGAACCTAATATATGGTTTACGTTCTTCCCGGTTCGTCCCAGCGCGCTAACATACTCGGGACGCACTGATACCTCGTATCTGCCACCGAAACGTCGCCGCGCGGCGCCATCCTCGACTTTTTCACATCTTCCCCGAAGCCCGAATCGCATCCGGCCCTCACTTATTTCTCGGCGGGCGCTCGCTTTCAGACGGAACTCAGCCATCGGTCGAGGTACAATACGTCCCTTCGTTTCATCCAGAACGGCTCGAAAGGCTCCAGAAGGGCTCAGCGAGGGGGCGAGGAAAAGAATTTCGTTATAAATTGAGCGCAAGACCATGCAACAGTAAACAGAAAATGAGCTCCCCAAGATCAGCGTTTCTTTTCTCTGAGTCTGGGGCTTTCTGAGGTTTTCAGCACCGTAACGAGTCTCACTCGCATTGTCGTGACCGCCCTTTCCGCGTAGGACTTCTCTCTACGAAGCCGCCGCCGACGCAACGGACCAACTTCCGCAACCCTGCAAGGCTCCATTATATATATGACAGGTGAACATTACGCGGATCGGAGTAAAGGTGCGTCAGATAGGTCAGGCTTTAGGCAAGGAAACGACCTCTAAAAATAGATGACCATACTTAATCAGCGCGAAGCGAGGCCAAGACCCCGGAAGACAGATGCCGTGTTATCGTACCGCGCATTTTTGAACCGCTGTAGCATGAATACGCGAACTCCGAACAGAAGCTAGAAGAGACCGATGGGCAGAGCCACGTGCAGATCCCAAATATTCGGCATTTCTAGTGTTTTGTTAGTGTATGTGTTTGCTTGACTTTATCCAGCGACCATTCGATAATATAGAAGAGCACACGCCTTGCGAGGTTCGCTTTTATGAAGGACACAATACGCTAGCACAGGTCCAGTGTAAAAGCTATTCCTTCGTCTCGACGCTGGCCTGACGCTGTGCATATTTATCTGTGTTGTTCTACGAAGATCGCAGCCAGAAGTCGCTTTGTTGTTGTGCCCGGAAGCCTGACGTCACTCGGCCGCTGGCCGCCAACCGGTGGGAGGATGGCGTATCAATTTCCCTAATAGATAACATCTTCGTCTGGTGGGCGTCTAATGTATCCCTGTAGCTTTAAATTAATGAATCGCTAAACGACGACGAGCACCCCGCAACGGGGTTGGGCTGCCAGACGGCGGGTGAATTTAAAGGTTCACGTTCGGCCGATTGACATCGTTGATTTGCATGGTCCTGTGCTTTACCCCATTCAACTGTGGCGACAATACAACCGCCTTAGCGAGGTCCAACTTCTCGTTGACCTGAGGATCCTCGCCACTCGGCGAACTGACTGTTCGCTACGGTTAGCGATGGATCCAGAATACCCGTTCACCTCCCGCGAAATCCGGCTTCGCCCCATCTCGGCATGGCCCTGCGTTTCACTTCGTATTGCATCACTCTTAAGATACAAACGAGAGACTGTTCCGAGCGTTTGCGCGGACGTCTTCCGGTGGAGTTAAGTGCCCGCGGAAAATAGTAGCGCAATTCACTTTACGCCAAGCCCAGCACCCCACCTTTTTCGTCCCTACGTTCTCGTATATCGAAATGTGAACGTAATGCCTTAACAGCTGCTCCGGTCCCCGACTGATTCACTGCATTTCGGCTCGCGCCCCTCGGCGTCGCTGAAGCGATGGCATTGTATACTTCGTTCGGTCGTGAAGTACAGCATCGTCCGCGACCGCAAGACCTACACAATCGAGAGAAATACCTGCTTTCCTAAACGAAACCGAAAAGGCTCAATTCCACCGGGTCCGCCCTAAACCGCTGGAGCCGCCAGTGAAAGAGTCATATCCCGGAGCCAATCAGACCGACTAGGCGCGCGGAGCAAAAACAGGGGAGAACAGTGGGTGGAAAAATGGCCTTATACCTTGTCGCTTGGAGGCGGCCGACTCCGACGCCGTTGAGATGAACGAAAGATGGGCACAGCGGCCATCTTGGACGGCTGTAAAGCCATCGAGTGGATGGCGGACTTGTATATGCTTTTCAGCCGGTATGGCAAGCCGAAGCAATTGCTTCGCGTCCGTCGGCAGGCAAAACAACCTCTTAAAGCAAATTTAGCCGCAAACAGTGTCCAATAGAGCGGCGTCGTCCGCCCCTCCAAGGCTCGCGCGCCTGGTACGCACTTCTACGGGCCATCGCAGGTCATCGATAACGCTACGCAATCGATTTACGTGGCATAGCAAAGATTTAGCTACAGAGCCGAAGAACAGCGGAAGGAAAACAGACGGCCGCAGGCCTGACGCGCAGACACTTGAATTATATAATAGCCGCGTATATATGTATATAAGTGTATCCGAATATATCAGATCATCGAGAGAAAGTAATGGGCTTGCCACGGGGCTACGACTACTCCTTCGCAGTGGCGGAGTGGCGCAGAAACGCACGAACTCGACTGGGGAGAGAGCTAGCGGTCTAACAGGGAATAAGTTAGGGCCGGATGGAAACACAAGTTTCGTCGGAAGCAAAGAAAAACTTAGCCATCATATTGAAACGAGAAAGAAAAAGCTTTCTCGACTCGGTGTTGTTCGCCATTTCGCACTCGCTCCTGGAGTTCTTGGTAGCTTTATTTCCATCGTGATTACGTTGCCAACATGAGATATTGCAACAGGGTGATATCAGCCGTGCTCGCACGGCCAGCACCAGCTATAAAGGACTATAGGTTTAGCATCAGAGAGACAAACATAACTTTGAATGTGTTTGTTGGTGGGAATCTAGTTTGGCGTATAGACATAGATATATAAGAATTTCAGTAACGTGAGGATGTATACACGGACTACAAAACGAACTCACAGTAGAAAAAACACACAGCACAAGCATATACTACAGCTTTCCTAAATTCTTCTGGTTATTTATGTTTCGAAAAAATCTGAAACTAGAAATATCGAAAAAATCCCATAACAGAAGGAAAGCCCTCACCAGACTACGAACTCCGTATAGATAAAGACAATTGTAAAATTGTAGAACTTATAGATTAATGGTTATAGGTCGTAACGCCAGGTGCCCAGTCTCCAGGGTGTTGTTAACACGAATGTCTTCTACGTGGAAAATCATATGTAGGTGCGAACACGCATACGAGCTGATCACACAGTTCCTTTAGTCGAAGAGGCTTCCACGTCCTACCAGTACCGGCGTGCCAGCTGCTGTAGTCAGACTATCGAAAAAAAGCGTTTCCAGCCACTCGGGAAGTGCAGCTGAGAAAACGTGTGCGAAAATCTCTCCCGGCATGAGCATTCGACCACATCCCGTGCCGCTGTTCGAATTCAGGCCTCCCGAGAGGCCAACAAGTCAGAGGCGGACGCTTCGGTGGCCTACACTTCTCTGTTGTGCCCGATGTCGATTTGGGAAGCTGGCATTGCATTAACCCCGTCAGCTTGCCGCCTGGAAAGACGTTTTTCTTATGGGCTCCTATTCTCGATCCTGGCAGAGATGGAGAGAAGGCGCGTAGTGGAAAAATGTCTTCTGCTGGATAGGATTCCCCTCAACTTGGTCATCGGAAAGGGGGAAACAAACATTCTTGTGGCTGATACGTGGCCGCTTTTCGCCATAAAGTCAGCCCGTAGCTTTGCTCCGTATAGGAGATTACACAGTCAGTCCCAGATCTCAGGCTCAACTCCTTCTGGGGTGCTCTCGTTCTTGCCACTGGACCCGTGCCGCACTCGGAATATTCTAACATTCTCTCTGGAGGCCCTGCCCTAGGAACAAACTCACTGAGCAAAATAGCCCACGCCGCCGTTGAGACGCTTGGCGAGCGAAAAGATGAATAAGTTGTCGTAAGTGACGATAAGCCGAACAGCATAGCGAAAAAGAAGGGGCCTCAGGGATGTGTCTCGTAAAGGGCCAAGCCAAGGAGCATGTATGCAAATGAATGGGAGGCGGTGGGCGAGAGACGCGGAGGTGGTCAAACCTATGATTGAAAATATACTACCCTTGTAGTTGAATGAGCCCCCGGGTACGCGGCCATGTCAGGATCTACAGCACAATAGCCGGGGCAAAAGTTCTTGCGCCGAATACCCCCGAAAGACCGGGCTCCTGCATGGACTTCTGGCAAATCGTCGGGCGTCAAAACGACGCCGCCTCAAGACGGAAACACGCATGCGATATGGTTTTCTAGCTTTTTTCCAGCAACCTAGAGGAGAGTTTGTATAAGGCGTTGTGGACAAGACGTACTAAAGTCAATTTGCTATTCGAATGCGACGGCCTTCTGGCCTTGTAACTTTTTTCAAAAAAGAGATGCCGAACATAGAAAGGCACAAACGCGCGTGAGTGTAGAAAAAGCCACGTTAATTGTCAGAAGTTCCCCGAGGTCAGGCGTCTTTAGGCTTACGTGAAGATTCGACCATTTTCAATTTTAACTTATAACATTTCGCTTGGTTTCATAACATACTCACTTTTGTCGCTTTTATCCAGGTAACTGTTATATCCGATACGATTTTATACGATTTACATATATATATATATATATATATATATATATATATAT
>MNPL01007909.1:3412-24717 GCA_002081605.1 Tropilaelaps mercedesae | reverse complement strand
ATATATATATATATATATATATATATATATATATATATATGCTAGGCGGAGTGTGCTAGGCGGCTATCTAGCTTCATAAAGATAGACGAACTTCCTTGTCTAGTTAGGTCGCGTTGTTAGGTCTCTCTAGGTCTATAGGGTTAATACACTGCGGTAATCAGTGCTACTTATGTACAGAATACGATGTATTGTGTGGGTTTCGTGTCACATGAACTCGCAGCAATGGCAGTGACGTGGTAAGAATTGCAACCTCTCTCAACTCGGATTGACTATTTCGCAGGCAGTCTTTCGTGATACGCGGTCTTGGTTACGATGCGTCGACTACAGGAACGCATAAACAAGAGGTACCAACCGTTGACATAAATCGACATCTAATTTATCTTTTTTTGTTTTTTAGCCGTTGTAGCGATAGTACGTACTAGTCCGGCTCTTCCTGAAGAGAAAAGATGGACCAGACAGATCGCAGACACGGCACATTTCACGATTGGAGGTCACCTTCCAGTGCAAACTAACGTTATTGAAGTGTACACAGCTTGCAGCCTTATGTTGCAATTCATGCGTTCACACGGGCGTATTGCTTTTACAACATGCGGATATTTCTACGCGAAGCAATGGCTGAAAAAAAATTGCGCATTCCCTGATAAGACTGCCAAACGATTTTTCAACTGTCTCTTTTTCGACTATATCGACTGCGCCAAAATGCTGAAGTTCAATATCACTGTCGTTCTTAGTTGTTTCTGAGAGCTAAACGAAAGCTAGGACGTGGTTGGCGTAATGTGACGATAGAGAGTGCTTCAGCTCTTTCGAGCTGCTTGACAGCAAAGATCAGCAACAAAATTCTCCAGTTGAATCCAAACCGGGATTCACAAAAGTAGTTGATCCTCACAGATGTACACGTCCGCTGACCGCGTCGCGTCCAATGTAAGTAGCACACGTGACGTTTTTCTATGCGAAATTCTGTCTGCTCCCGCACTCAGCGAATTTGAGATGCATTTGTAACCCCGATAGTGCAAGGAAATGGCTTTGCGAATCCCAAGCGAATGGTACTATCTCCAATTCTGTGCTGTATTCGGTAGCATCATGAAGGTGCATGAAGACGCAAACTATTCAAAGACGTGGTCCCTCACGATCGACGCAGGTCGTTGAGCCTATGTTCCTATTTTTCGCTTGTCAACGTATGCGTCACGCGTCGCCGAATACCGAACTCTCAAGTATTATTATGCAGGTCGCTGAGCATCGAGACACGACAGCGTGTGTGCCCGCACGGCCATGTATTAGCGTTGAATTGAACGGTGTGGACACACAGAAAGCTGGTACGATAGTGATCTACCTGTAATGGTTTATGCAGTTATTTTGACTTGACTATTCGGATTGAAATAGTTGTATGGTCGTCTAATTTCTATCGCTGTACGCTTTCCTTAGTTTGGTGAAACGCTGTAATGATTTCGGTTCTTTCAAAAATCGTTTTGTACGGGGACTTGTGTCACGCAATTTGAGATCCTGGCGCATCTTTCCCGCACCCGTGTGCCATATCCTGCGAAGGCTGTCAACGATGAGCGGCTGATCTACGTGCGTTGCTTAGGCCGTGTGTAGTCACCGTGTCTTACGTCTGACAGCCGACTGCCTTCTCTCAGCGTATCCCTTCACCTCCCTGTTAGGCCACCCTTTGCGTCCGTAGGTTTTGCCAGCCTTCTACAGCGTCGGCCTAAGTCTTTTCCAATGGCTTGTCTACATTTCCTGTTATTTACGTTCACTGTATGGCGCAGCACCCAACCTCCTGCACGTTAGGCAAATCCGGCAGCATCTCCGAGGGTGGTTCATGATAGACGCCATCGAGGTATACCCGTATCACATAGATCCAGTACTCATTGCGCGAAGCATTGTACGAGAATGAGGATTCAACGCCGGGTTGAGCTTCACCCCCGGTATACAGACGCATGGCAACCGTCTCAGAACTGAGCACACGTGCACCTGCAAGACGCCGGAAATGTAGGGGAGGACGACAGGATAATAGTAAGAAGATGTGAATATTAATAGAGATTATGATGAATTTCAATAAAGCGGTGTCACCGACCCCTCAGCCAACCAAATGCATGTTAGTGGCGGCCCGCATGATCGTATCATGAGCGATGACAAGACATGACAAGAAGAACAGAACGAGAGCAAAAACAAGCAGATGAGCTCATATAAGATGGGATGTTTGCAACGCAGCTGTGCGAATTGCGGAAAACGTCGAAATTCTGATGGCTCAAATTAAGCATAAGTCTTTGAAGTAGACAAACCTGTAGCTGATATCCAGGCTTCGACTCGCCGCTTCGTGGCGGAAAGGCTCTCGAATTCAGGAACAAGGAAACCTCGCGTCAATTGAGCCGGCACGAACGTCTTACAGCGCAGCTGAAGGGGTGGGCTAAGTGGCCCACATGGTGGAGGCAAACCCTCAAGTGGAGCCGTCGACCGTGGACTTTTGGCGTAAGCGATGCGTAAAATTCGAACGTAAAACGTACTCCGTTCGGCGTGCTCTGCAAAAGGCAAAGACGTCACCCCTTAAAATGTGTCTAGTCAAAGATTCACATTCGTTGAGGGTCAGGTCTAATAAGTAAATATTGTGGGTGTTAACTGCGCCGACTGTGTAACATAAATAAAAGACAAGGTTGCAACGACAACGCAACCTCTGTCACGCTAGTACCCGTCACGTTATCCGTTAATGATATACCATCGAATTTCACTCACTCTTGCGCGTCGTAGCAGCGATAAACAGGTGCTATGTTTGCCGAAGCAATCGCAGGTTAGATTTCATCCTCTCCATTTATAGTACATTCATTGTAGCTACTCTAATCAAACAAAACTGCAATCTCGACATCCACTGGCTTTCGTCAAACTCACCAGTATAACACATCCTCTGTGTATCCACGACTGCTCTGCCAGACTTCAGTTTGATCTCAATAGATTGGGCGTTACAGAACCTCAACGCAATCTGCTGCGAACACCACGTCGATGACCTATCGACGACCGATGAGAACGCCTCGAATTGGGGTGTGGAAAACAGACCACCCGACGACAGACTCTGGGGCACAAAATCAGCCACTCCAATCTCCTCCGGGATTCCGTAACCTAGAGAAACAGCGATGACGCGAAACAGCAAAATTATGCCCATAAATTTCTATGTTCCCCCTTAACACGAACGGAACTGACAAATATGTACAGAATACGACTATTTTGCTAAATCGGTCATCATTTATAGAATGGTTCCGATGGTTTTTTTTATTCTGCAGGCGTTTGTGATAAACGTTTGCTATGGTAAATACACGAAAATTGCATTTTAATTGCTCTGGTAGCTTTGTATGACTGACTATCAGCTAACATCGCGTGTCCACGATACCGTGTTTATTACGCTAGCAGAGTCACCAGCTGGCATTAGGTGAATAGTGTAGTACAAAGTCATATGAGACAAAATGAGAAATGTTACTTAAATAGAAAAATAAATACGCATATTTTTCAATAAATTTGAATTCAGAGGGAAAGAGGCCGCTTACGAAGGGATCGCATCTCGCGCCCAGCCTCATAGAATAACAAACGTTACGTTATTTTTTGACGTGAGCAGCTCATAAGCATATGTGAAAAGGTGTTTGGGTGAGCTTGTATATGATTCATATTCATAAAGTGAAATATGCTAACCCCTAGTTTTTTCTGGGTATAATCACTCGGCGCTTTTCCTGACCGGTTGTTGACTACCTAAACGAAACGAACTAAATAATGTCTGCATAATATATCTCAGAATAACCAACACACTCCACCCAAGGCATTAACAAGCCAAATACATCTACTTGCGTGTGTGTGCGTGTGTCTTCGAGAACTCAACATATCGGATCAGAAGAGAACATCGAGATTTAAAAGTAATCCTCAAAAAACCTTCTATTCCGAGACAACCTCCTATATTCTTCCCCGGCTTCATTGAATGACCTCACCCGCTCTTCTGTTTCGCTCCATCGACTTGCTCGCCCCCTCCGAACCTTCTGTGTCGTCGCTTCGCCAGCATAGCTCTCGAACGCGCTGGCGCGGAGAGACACATGACGTCATCAACCATTAGGCAAAATTTTGCTTTGGATGGATTCGACGCAGTGCTTGAGCAGATAGCGATGGTGGCTGAGGCGTCCAAATGGCTCTTTTTAGTGATCCACTGATCGTACACATGATTTCTGCCGATGGCACATACGTACACACGCGTGCAGACACAAACACACATACACTTTGCACGCGTAACTCCGTGTACTCAGGGTTGCTGGGCGTACTCCGAGAAGCTGACTTCTGGCTCTAAACGGAGGAGTCTCCAACGAGTTTTAGTCTAGCGCTTCGCCTGGATGTACGCGTGTGTGTGTATGGGTGCGTGTGTGTGTGCAAGCTAGAACTTGATATTGTTATATTTAGCGCGCAAACGCGTGGTTTTCCCTCCTCATCTCGGTGGGCACGAGCATATAGGTCGGTCATTGTGGCGGCATCGGATAAAATTAGCACAGCAACCTTAGCTCTCCGGCACTCTCGTGTTGGGTGTGTTTCCTCATTCTTTAGGCACAGCAGTACGGCTGTTGGCCATGTTATCATTTTGCGTAGTGTGCAATGAATGGCGAGTGTCCGGTGTTCGTCCGGCAAGTTCGTCCAGACTATGGCAACTTTGCGATAGTGCCAGGTATTTAAATAACATTTGATGCCAAGAGACGTGTACACCGAGAGCTACCTATGGCCTGGGCGTTGGCCGGTGTGTCAGGCGGCAGTTGTGTTTCCCCGTGACGAAGGAAAAGGCGCCAGGAGACAGGACAAGCGCACACAGAAACACACCAACATTACTAGTCCCGTAAAGCTGGCGCGTTATAACATGTAGGCAGAGCAAATGCGTAACGGAGGGAAGGATCATTATGGGCAGTAGTACTTCAATATAAAAAAACATTCCGAAAAGAAGACGTGCGAAGTGGTTTAGCCTAGATGAATAAGGAGGTAGATCAATATCTGGGTTGGATATAGCGTGTTGCGTATGGGCTAAATAAATCGCAACAGATATAGCCACATCGCTATACGTATATTACAATTTCAGATTGAAGTTGTTTTATGGAAGTTAGAAAGAAATATGTAACACTATAAAAATAGATAGAGACATGACAAGTTATGACAACCCTGTGAATCTGATTTTATGGAACATGGCTTAAATTTATGTTCGATTAAATGAGTGCAAGGCACAGCAGGCCTGTTTAAAGAAAAAGGTCACGTCTGGCTTGGTGACCTTGGTGTTCACAGACGCGACCTAGGTCAGGGGTTAGGACGAGGCTTGGGGAAGCGAACTTTATTAGTCACTTGCTCATCGTCGTCACATTTGTTCGTCAAAATTTGTTTGCACATGTTCCTTATTATGCTAACATGACTCAGATCCCCGTCATGTTTCATCTGTTGTGCCCATGGAGGCCTAATACCACGTAGAAGCCGCCCAACGTTTAACTCTCGTAATAGTCGCGATCGGGTTTTGGATAGGTCATCCCAATAAAAAGTTCCCCCATTCATCTAGAAAACTTTTGATCACAACTAAAAGTGCTCACCGCCAGGCTGAAGTTCGAAGAAAACTCGGACAAGAAAGACGTAATGTTTGGAGCGTCCTCCGTGCTCGCACCAGTAGGTCCTATCCGGGTCGAACGACGAATACGTGGGAATCTTCATCTCCTGCGTCTCTACCGTTATCACACGCCCCGGCGGAGGTTTCGAGCGGCTGTTAAAGTTATACCGCTCGAGTACCTGGAGGAAGCCAAATTATAATATCTTATTAATATCTGTTGTCGCTGATCGAATTCACACACGCTTTCAAGTTCGCTTTCAGACAAATAGCGATGAAGGAAGTAAACTTTTTTTCTTCAAGTGGCGTGAAATTATCATGGAGTAGGTTATAACATGCAGCCGTCATACGGGTACAAAAAATAAAAAAATAACAAGAAGATGAAAACTTGATTACCTGATGCAGACTTTCAAAGGTCGGCATTCCGAACAAGCCCGCATGGCCTGTTTGCTGAGGTATTAGGTCACTATAATCGATTTGTTGCGGCGGTCGTGAGGTGTCCATCCGAGGCACTAGCCACATCCTGCAACAAAAAACTTTGATATTGTCAATCGGATCGTACACTTTATATGTGTTTCTTGCTGAGAAATGCAGAGAAAGTTCAAACATAACTATGCAATCATCATTTTCTAATCGCGTTCCTTCTCATCGTAGGAACCTGTCACTCCAAAACAACTCGGATTTGTCATTGTATTTTTCTACTCTGACTGTCGTGTTGTTCATTCAACCGTGTTGTTCATTCAACAATCTCCGTTGAACTTCATTAAAACTTCAGATGAAAGCTGCTTATGATGATACTTAAACAATAAATAGCCCGCGGCGGCTGCAAGATGGGTAATCCTAGAAATAGGGCTAGCTGTGTACAATGAGCTTTTGATATGATGTAACGGTTCACCTTCGCGGAGTGAAGCTAACTGGACGTCAATCATTAATGGCCGCAGGCGTGTCACAGACACGGGGCTATCCTCCGAAATGGTACAAGTGATGCCGCCCAGTACCAAAAAGTAAGAAGCCTCAAACACGTATACCTTTTGAAACCAAAGTACTGATTACCATTTGTATGGGGACGACATTAGACAGTTCGAATTTCGCCACCACCGTCACCTCCGCGCTTATTGCAAACGTAAGTATTCCTTTTAACCTTCACTACATCAATGTGTTCAGTTGTAATGACCAATAATAATAATAATTGTTTATAGGCCCATTTAATACAAATAGATAATCCAATACCTGCAGCTATAAGAGTATGTTCAGCCACTCAAAGAAATTCGGAAAACCCCAATTTAGCAGTCAGAGAGAAGCGCTAGACAACGGCTTAGCCCTTACAAAGTTGTACCATTCGACGCTACCCTCATACAAGCAGCAGTAATTCGGATCCAACCCGGTATCCATCGGAGCTGTTAGATTCAAGCATCCTATTCCAGTTGTTACCGTTCTATGAATACAGTCTACCGTAACAAGCTAACTAAATTTACTCACCATCGATTTCAAAAAGTGATATGGCTATTTCAGAGAACTTGTATGTACAACGAAGAACGGCACGACCAATGTTTCAGCTCAAGATTCCGCTGAATGAACTATAAATATGCATCTCTAAGCGCATGCGCTGTTCCCATACATGTGGTGATCCATGTTCAACCTATCCAGGCGAAAGTGACCCGCCAATCAATCCACAAACTACTTGGTCAACATGTCACTAAACGCCTAAGCACCAACAATTGAGCAAGATTATTAGATAGCCACCATCGGCCGTCAGTCGCTGAAATCCACAGTCAGTCTAACAACAGCATCGTTGCTAACAGGGCGATAAGCATTTTACCCACGATAGGAACCGCGCATGAGCCTCATACTCAGCATGATCCTTCCGCGCGCCGGCCGGCCGGCTGAAAACTCGGAAACGAGTGACGGTGAAGTTTCGATTGAAATCGACCCCAACAATCACGGTTGACAGCGAGAAAACAAAGGCATCTAATTACCAAAAGTGCAGCAATCGGCAATGAATTTAATGGAATTAGTCGATGAAAATGTCATGAATGAATATTTTAGTGCAATACAGGAAATGTAATTAAGACGCTGTATTATAGTTTATTCAGCATATATACATACATACATATACATAAATATCTACACTCGGAATAGAGAAAGAATGACAAATGTTTATGTGCCATTTTCCTCTACGCCAATGTTCTGGAAGCCACCTCGACTTTCTGGGTTATACCACGTCGGCCTTTGTTTGTGGATAACAAAGTAGAAGACGTCCACAACATGAAGAAAATACTTATCGTAACTCATCTATTTATAGTACTTAATATCGGCCACTTCACCTAATATATGGAATACGTTACCTTCTGTACGATGAATGCGACTAAATATATCTACCATGAACGAGACTTTATTGTTGAGTTTTTATTTCGTCGTATCGACGAGAAGTTTGTTATCAGTAACGAATGAATTGAATAACCAATGAGTAGCACTCTCAGTAAACAGAGCATAGAAAATGGCGTTGCTGCCTCAAAAGATACATGAACAGGCAGTGTTGCTTGTCACTAAGGGAAGCAGTAGAGAGACTTGGATGTCGCCCGCACCGAGCGAGTGTCACGTTACCAGGACGAGGTGACCGGACTTCCCTCGAAATCCAGCCGCGTCGGGCTGTGTCGCAAAACTACTGAACGCCCTCCCCAAATTAAGGCACTAAAGACTTATTTGCGTTTGCCATGGGCTGCTCAGGTTGTCCCAACCACCGAAGAGTATTGAATCGCCAGTACCACAGATCTGGATCACCGCCCGCGAAATGCCGTAACGAAATTCGTATTAAAAACCGCAGCCAAATTCTGCACTTAATCACAGCGCCAGCAGCTTCATGACACTTAATTCGCCTTTAGTTAATAAAAACTCGAAAAATTCTCATTCAGTAAAAAAGAAATTGATTTTCTCAAGCGGCCCGAGCTCGAAAATTATCCTTTGACTTGGATTCCTACATTTTACGGCTCCAATCACGTTTGTAAAAATGATCGAGTGCAAATAACGTTGTTGTAACAAAGATGGAACTGATTTACAGCTCTTAGGTCCCCTTCCGTTGTTGAATTCTTCACCCTATTTAAGCTTTTATTACAATGTAGAATCTGCTTGTCAAATCGTTTCGTAACCACAGCAAGCACTTGTCAAACATCCTGAGTCTAACATTTTGAAAAGCTATTTTTAAAACGCTGGGTGTGTAATTCAGACTCTAAATGGCCATGCTCGGTGAAACATTTAATGGCACACACTGGCTGATAAAATGCACTCTCTGAACGCACTACTCGATGTGCTCATAGGTGCATTTAGCAACGAAAATGAACGCTTCGGTCAAGATGCTGTCGTACCAGAATGTATGCCAGAACTAGCATAGTTGTGGAACACGTTTCATAAGCAAAGCATTTTGAGCTATACGTGTAGATAGCTTAATGGCTAACGAGCGAGGTGACACCCCGTGTGATTTGTAATGTACACAATCTAAGGTGCCATATGAGTGGAATATGTTCTTACGTGTTCTCAATGAAGTCACGTGTTGTGTGTATATTTCTTGAACAAACCCTTTTCCGTTTTGAAGGTTTCATGTATCTTGCCTGTTTATGGGTCAGATATGGGTTGGAATGCCCGTTTAAACCAAACGGGTTTGTGTGCGCCACATACTTACCTCAGCGATCTGACGTAGCGGGTGCTTTGTTCGCCAAACTCGAAATAGGTCATCCGCTCGGTGTTGATAACTTCCGAGTTGGTCTTAAATTCCACAGATTCACAGGTCTTGACCTCCCATTCGGGGTGCTCCCGGAGCCATTCATTGGCCCGATAAACCAAATACCTGTGGAAGGAGGTCTTTCATTAGGTTTTCGTTTCGTACGTCTTCGATGTTTTAAACGCACAACAAGACGCGTCGAGTCGAGGCTTTCAATTGCTCGATAGAATCACAAAACCCATTCAACTGTAGTTAGATGAAAATACTTAAATCACCCACATATAACATTTATAATACATTTGCTGCCTTGTGATACCCGATATTGGTGCGCCAATAATGGTAACACGAACCAATATTGATGTCAGAATAATGACTGTCCGGAAACCCTCGATTTACTTTTGCCTATTGCGATGCGCTTCCTAGCTAATTCTCAGATTTTCCCCAATATTGATTCTTCGTAAATCTATTTTGCCTCAGAAAAAAACCATACGTTGCAATAATCTTACAAGAGAATGAACTAACAAATTACTGATACTTTTATAAATATCCCTCTATGTATGCATAGGTTTGCTCCAAAAACAATTTCTAAATGGTAAAATTAAACTATACCCTATTCCTATCGTTAAACGCATCTGAAATTATATATATATATATATATATATATACGACACAATGCTAGTCAACTATCGTATAAACCATTTCACGAGGCTGGTGGCTCAGACCATATATCAAACTGCTGATTTAACAAGCATGCGGTTGCTTATTTTTTATCGCGCACATTTTTTCGTGGTCATTCTTCTGGCTTTCTTCCATCGTGATTTGTCTGTCATTTTACGTTGCTTGCCAGCCGGCTGTCTCCGCCAACCTAAAGCAGCACTCATTGAGCAATAACTTCAGACTCTGATTGGAGGTCTCCTGTCTCCACCTCAAACATGATAACATCAACATCGTGTAGCAACGCTTTCGCTGCTCTGTTTATATAGCAATATCCTCTACATGTTACAGGACGTCTACGACTGGTTAGTACGTCAACGGAGCGACACGCTTGCTCCAACCATTCCTGATCTAACTATAAGCATTCCACGAACACATCGTATTTGTTACTACTTTAATGTGATCCATCTTGCGTTTAACAAGCGTCATGCAGCGTCAAATGGGCTCAAAGAGATGTACTAGTCCAATCAACCGCAAAAGTTCAGTTAAACCCCACTCTTAGGAAAAAATTAACGCCCACGATTCGTTTGCCGTCATTGAGTGACAGTCGCCATTCACTTGTTCATATCGCAAATCGATGATCTAAAAAAGATCAATACACAAATTGAAAAGATTGTGCTTCTCAGATAAATGTTTTGTACCAATGGCTGCGACCATTGCGTTGCGAACGAGCACCATACAGGATGATAAGATAGTAGAGAATAACTAAACGTGGTGTGATAGTTACATTTTAGGACCCAACGCCGTGGCCGAAGCCAGCAAGGCGTGTGAAGTACGTGAAATATTCTATTGGAAAGGCTCCAATAAAGTTCGTAGGAGCCTCTCCAATTGAGAATTTTTGCAGCTACATGGCTCGGCAGAAAACTCGTCAGCAAGCTTGACAGGGAAATATAGACTCTCTACTTCTCCCCATATTGCCAGGAACACATTAAGTTATCTACTTCGTAGCGACATTAGCGTTCGTGGGTTCATAGCTCCTTACCAAAGCGGACCGCCTCCATAGAATTTCGATGTCGTAAACAAAATCTAGAACTTGTACTCGCTTGTTCACTTACTAGAGAATGGGTCAGTGCTATCCCACAGGTAATTGTACAAGAAACTTGTTTAGGCTTTAAGTGCATAATGTTTGCAACGAAAACCCCACCATCGCCACCTGTAATAACAACAGCAGTAACAACACACGAGTTACTTGTTCCTATTCCACAGTACCAAAGGACAGATTAGAATAAATAACACCATGTGCGGTTGCGTCACAATGACCATTGTCTATTTTACCGACCCAATTGATAAGAAATCCCTATCTATGTATAAAGTTGAAAGTTTGTCACTTTCCGCTACGGATGGATTGAGTCACCAAAAAGCCAGCTTCCGGCCAGATTGCTTTGGGCAGATGTTTGAATCAGCAAAACTGGAACTTGGATTTTGGCCATGTTGGCATTGTGCTCGGAGAGAAATTGAGAATGTGTTGCGAGCAGAGTGCCAGCACGTCCTATTCTTTATGTATGTGTGTCGGTGTGTGTGTGTATTTAATTACACCGTTGTCGAATTTAGATTCGGATGAATCGAACAAAAGTTCTGCAAAAAGCACAAACGCTCCCGTGCATGGACCACCCAGCAGCTTCGGTGGCGGCGCAGAAATTAACGACTGCATTTAACTGTCGATTGGCGAAGATATCAACGACACAATAGCACATCGAAAAACAGCCAATTAAATTCGAAAGAGAACAAGACAGGGAGAAAGAGCTCGAAAAACTTCATCTAACTAACCAGTAAAAAAGAAAAATGGGACATTTTTTAATTTTTTGACAATGTTTGGCAATTATTAGTAACTGAGTTACATATGGAACAGATGGAGGACTTATCTACTGATAATTGAAAAGTGTAATAAATTTTTTTCTAGTGAAAACACTATGTACTATACATCTAATGTAGGTAATAAAAAAAAGGGTGATACGGGATGAATGAAAATAAATTGAATGTATGTTACGTTCCTTACACACGTTTGTTTAGCGTGTCTACGTGTAATATTGCATTTAGCGTGAAGACGAATATAAGGTGGCGGCTAGAGTTCACATTGTTTATTTCCCTGACATAGCACAACCGGAACAGGAAACTTCGGTACCCCAGATGTCTGCACGATGACGAAACCTCGCAGAAGACAGCGAGGTTTTAAAAGAGCGAGATCACTGCAGCTTATCGTACGAAGCGCTCCCTAGCGAGTCTGTGTTTAGTAGCAGAAAGATTGCATCTCAACACGAATCTATGCTACGAGACGTTATCAGCGGCAAAATGCTCAATATCAACAACGAGCGGGCCATTGACCACAGCTATATTATGGCTGTTGAGTTCGCGATTTCAATACGGCCAGCCCATTAGCCAACAGAGGATTGACGACTCAGAGAGACGATGTCATGCTACCGCACTTAGGGCAAGACTCATCAAGAGTAAGGTGGGACGCTGAGAAAAACCTGCCTGTTGTAGGGCTAAATAAAATTGTTCAGAAAAACGAAATTTAATTTTTACAAAGGGTTTAGTCATCGGTCATGCTGACAAAGTCGTTATCTCACGAGACCTGTGTGACATATTTTGACATCACGTTGGTAGATAATCTGTGCGCACAGGTGAACACGTCACGGAAATGTAGGTAAACCCTATACTACATGCCGGACTTGACGCGAATTTTTCAACTACACTAGGGCAACTCAATTAACCACGCTATCGGAGAATCGTATGTTGGGCCTACTAGCAAATTTAGATAGCACAGTGATGACATTGACTTTAAAACCGTCTTTCCAAGTCGTCATTGTTGACACGGTAGTCATCATACACGTGATTCGATTAACGAGTTTACGTCACCACTATAAGAAACCAACCTAAGTACACCAGAACAGTGAATTATCCAGTGCAACTTCGACAATTAAATTATACATGCCTCTGAAGGACGTCATATGTAGTCGTTAGTCGATCTGATTAGCTCAACTCTCCGAGCAGCTGCACCCGTTACGCTAAGACTTCACTTCTATTCAATCATGTCTTACAGGCGCCGCCATCACCCGCGTACGCAAGCGGCAACGAACTTAACGCGTACGGCGTCATTGTCCGGCTGTTTTACACACCTGAATGGCTCGAACGCTGGTTGTGAAAACACTCCTCCGGAGCTTAGGCATTTCGGCAGGAAATCGACGAACGTGAGTCCACCGCCGAGCGACGCATGTTGTCCAGTAGCCTCGGAGTACGAAGGCGGAAACACGCCCTCGGGCTCCGGTTGCTCACCGTGATTGCCCCCGGCACCGTTGCTCGCCGTACAGGCCGACGTTGTCGTCGCCGGCGGCATGTTCCGTGTGGACGCCCGCTGGCTTCGGGCTGCAGGCTTTCTATTGGATTGTTAAGACGCACTGTCCCGCTACGAGGACACTGGTATAGACAGTCAGTAGGAACAGCGCACTACAAAGGAACACATTGTTGCGCTGACAGCTCATCGGCCTTTGCATCACGCACTAGCTCGGAGCACCGAAGCAGTTCATGGCATCGTCCCACGCTTCAGTCGTTGTTAGCTGATTAATTGCAGAGCAGGACGACGACATAGGTGCAATAGGACATATTGATGGCCACTACCATGGTCTTCTATAGAGGTGATGCGGGACGATGTTTTAGACGTGCAGCACAGAAACGTTCTCCAGTTGGCGTTCTTCGGCACAGCGTCAGGATGGCGACTTTAAGCCGAAGTCGATGGAAACGAATAAAGGTACTGTTAGTTTTGGAAGTGCCCAGACACACGAGTTACCCACAGGGTTAGGCCGCTCTGACGCAGGTTGCTGGCCGCGACCGTCTTAACTGCTTTTCTGCACAGGGACAGACTACATGACAAGCGCGATGCTAAGCGCTACGACAAAGACACGCTCAGTCTGACAGTTTTTTTTCTATTCGCACTTGTAAAAATTATGGAAACATTCAGACGCACGCGCTCACTGCGAAGTATAGAGCGCAGGGGGCAGATCAGACAAAGCTGCCAGTCCCGGTACGCTAGCGACGGAGTACGCGATCTCCGCTATATCGAAGTCCTCCTTCCTCCTCGACACAACAGCGCAAAGCGCTTGCCACTCTCAGAGAGATGGACCACACCGACGCAATGCCAGCGCTGGCTCTGCCGCAGCACTAGCAGACCAGTGATTGCTTTATATGAGTGGTGCTCATCGGAGCTCACCACCCGCTCAGCGGACCTTTCCAGGTCTGTCAACAACAAAAGGACTCCGGCCGAGAGAGAGGGCAGCTGGGTTCAGCAGCCGACCTATGGTACCACGGATGTACCACAAGACGTGCCACACGCTGTATGTGTGTGTCCTTCGTGTCAATTAGCGAACTTATGGAAACACCAACACGAATATTTATTTAAAGAAAACGAAACTGAAAACGAAATTGAGAAATTGTGGTGTGGACACATTATATGAACTTCCGGCGCTCAATGTCAATTTTCTGACAGTTGTTTTCGCACAAGTAAGGGTGTTACCATGTAGAATGGGCGGGATATTGGCTATTATTTTTATTACTATTATTTTATAAAAACATCACTCTCAACGGAATAGATTGATCAAACATTTCTTACCGAAATAAATCACTCGTTTGATGCTAGTGGTAAGTCATTGACCATGTTAATGGCAACGCACTACTGTACCATAAGCACCCTGTCATTAAAACTACAAAAAAAAAGGTATTTTTCCTAGCGTTACCCATGTGGCACGTTTGTGGTTCGACATCTGGCCGCCATTTTGGCTCGCAAATTAGCGCCATTTTCGCTGTCTCTGTTGTTTTCGAGCTGAGTTGTGTTTGTGCGCAGGATTCGGATGATCGTTGGCGGCCCCTTTTCAGGCCCCCTGAGTGTAGCCAAACGGCTGTGGACCCCCAGCCACCTCAACTGAGCGGACGGCTGTGCACAAGTGGTCACCCATTGGTTTCCTAACGACAGGCGATGCTGTGGTTAACTAGCGTTTCACCTTCGAAAGAACGCGCCTGAAGGACCCTATCTACCCGCTCGACAGCGGGCTGGCATACAGTGGCCTCTTGGATCCTCTCTACTGTTAATGTGCTATAGTGTGGTTGCAGGTGAACCTAAATGGATGACATAGTGGCCAATAGGCCGTCGGAGAATGGCAGCAACGCCGACAACGCTACCGGGGAGCAAAAGGTTAGTCACACCAGCTGGCGGACCCTCTCGAAAGAATCAGCCCGATCTAGTTGGTCTATACGAAAATAACATGGCTGCTCCGCTTTCCCCGCTACGCACTCCAGTGCAAGTCCCGAGACGAGCTCAGCTTGAGTCGGATGCGCTAGCGGCCTTGTCAAGTCTACATGACGCGGCCTAAGGCCCGACTGTGTTGAATAGGCTACGTGTGGAATTCTACTTGGATGTTGACGTCGGACTTGGGGGTATGTCCCGCTGTTTACGTCCGGGACGAAAAGCCGTTCTGGGAACAATTGTTATGGACGCTCAGCCCGGGCACCCCTTTGATGATGTTGACGTATGGCGCCAAAACCCTCGCGCTCTCGTAGAGGGAGGTGCAGCTGCGATATGGCCAGACAAAACGACTGTTAGGAAGTGTTCGTCAACTGTGTGCTTCTGACCGAGTAACTGCGAGATCTATATGTAGATTTGGCCGGTTAATGTCGGTAGTCGATATGTTGGCCCTCCAATCGGTATTACAGTAGCTTTAACACGGAGGTCTTGAAGGTACGTGACGTTAACGATTTTGCAATGTCTGCCGCGGGTGGGAGCAATCATGTAGATAAATGTGGTTTAATCGACTGGACTAGGCCCCATCCGCTTAACATGTTTATCTACCTTCACAAAATAGTGGATAACCGTAGAAACATGTTAGGGCGGTCAAGCAAAATTAGTCACGGTCCAGTTTGGCGGAATAACCCGTCCTTCTAGAAATGACTCTCAGAAAAATTACGTTTCTTTAGATTGACCTGCAGCCATGATATTGGCGGGCGTGAGAAATTTCTACGAGGCATCGCAGGGCCATTCACAAACTTTACAGTCTGACAATTCAGATGAGACACTGGGAAAACTTGTTTGATGTCATTTTTGTTAAATATTAGAAGACACTCGAAATGGCAGGGTTGGACCGGCACAACTAAATATAACTTTATCATTAATAATTCCCACAAACTTGGAAGTGTAATATAGATGCATAAAACTGATCTCCATTTGTACAATGACGTGTAATATTGCTACCGAAAACCGGGTCGAACTAGCATTGGTGAACGACCAAATGTTAAGGCAAAAGTCGGCTAGAAAAACCAAGTGAAATTTGAAAGATTTCAATGTAGAATTGTCTCGTTTGGACTCGTCTTATTGTTGTTCCTGTCACAAGTCGATTCGCAGCGCTGTGTCATATGTGAAACATGGTCCTGAATCTAAATGCTGCTCTATCAGTACAAAAACATCTTAACTTGGATGTGATATGTGTGGTCTGTTCCCACCCTTGATATATTTCAGAAGTGTGCAGCAAAGAGCAAGCTCCGAATTCAACTATCTCCCCGAGGAGCTCTTAATCTAAAGAGGCTTCGGAAGAAAACGCCGCTAAAAATTACTGACAGTAAACCCAATCTGTCGGCCATTGCGCCAAGGGCTACGCGCACCCAAGTAAAAATGGCTAGAATTTCTATTGGAAAAGTGGTCCGCAGCTTCCTAGCGTCGGTTGAGGCGCTGGCCACCGCTCAAGAGGACTTCAAGGCCGATGGTAGAGCTGAAACGCCCTCGGATCGAACCCAGTTCGCCGGATGCCTGGCCGCTGTCAAGGCCACAATCGACGCCGAGCCAGACACCGATTTTAGTTTGGATGAAACGCCGGCTGCGGCCAATACAGTAACGCCAACAGATAGCACATCTGATGACGACGGCGTTGTAAAGGACGATGTGGATAGCGGGAGCTCACTACGAGAGAGCGACCAAGTGGAAATTGGTACTGAGCAACAAGTCGAGTCGGAGGAGTCCACCAAAGACCAAGAAGGAGCTCATGGAGACGACGAGAAGGAAATCACGGAGCAACAATTCAACGGTGAACCTCTAGATCCGGGTGCAGAAGATGGTTTCTCGATGTCAACGGCAGGCCGACTGGGTCGTCCAAAGAAAACCGAAACTTACGAAGGGGGCACAACCCCCAGTGATGGAGATACGGATCAAGCCGCTGACATACCCGCAGAAGAGTCGGTTAATTTTGATCAACGTGATGGCGAAAACCAGCCGCCTGAGGAAACGTTCGAAGAGATAGAACATGGTGCGCAATCGCCAAAAGACGATGAACCGGAGAGTAGCGACGCTACCAGCTCCGAACACGAATATTCTGACCAGCCCAACGTCTCCGCGCCACGTCGAGGTAGGCCGAAAAAGGCGGTTATAACGGGCGACACCCTTACGGCGTCGACAGAGAATGAAACCGAGGGGAACAGTGTGCGCGCAACGAGCGAGGAAGATGGTATGATCGTATCGGAAAGAGAGGAATCTGACCTGCTCAGCGAAGCGTCAGCCCATCATCTCGCAAGGCCGAAAAAGGTCCACTCAGCTAATGACACGACATCAATCGAGGTGACGACTCGCATAAGACAGGTGTCAGAGTCAACTGAAGAACACTACAGCATGTCGCCGGAAAAGGAGCAGGACGACGACGAACTGAAAAGCTCGGCAGAACCTCAACAGCCCGAAGACACAAGTGAAATTGCACCGCTGTCGTCTCCCAAGCCCTCGAGGGCAGGGAGTATGACAACCGATACCGACGCTGCCGAGAAGGAGATCGAGGTCGAACTGCAGGAACAGGGTGAGGCCCAGGTAGAACCCGAGGTCCAGGTGGAACCCGAGGTCCAGGTAGAACCCGAGGTCCAGGTAGAACCCGAGGTCCAGGTAGAACCCGAGGTCCAGGCAGAACCCGAGGTCCAGGTAGAACCCGAGGTTCAGGTAGAACCCGAGGTTCAGGTAGAACCCGAGGTTCAGGTAGAACCCGAGGTTCAGGTAGAAGCCGAGGCGGAAGAGCGTGGTGAGTCAATGGCACAGGTTGTTAATGAACCTTCCGAACAGCCTATTAAAGAGAAACCCAGAAGAGGTCGGCCTCCCAAACGAAGGGGCAGACCAAGAAAAATTGCAGAGCCAACGGATTCGCCGTTGAAGGATGCTGGAGCGGACGTCGATCTCAACACGGAGTCACGAAATTTACCTCAGGATCAGCAGGTGAGTCATTATGACACTCAGGAGCCTGTGGTGAAGCCCCGCAGAGGAAGACCACCGAAGAAACGGCCAAGTGCGGCAATTCTTGCCAAGAAAGTCGACGAAGCCTCGGCTGCGCCTCGTCTAACAAGGCAGCAAATTTCTGAGGCGGCAAAAGAATTTCTGTCCAGTGACTCCCAAATTACAGTCGAAAGTGACACTACGCAAGACTGTGACAAGGTCTATGAGGCTACGATTCCCGAAAACTCATTGCCCGATAAATGCGACGCTACAATGATTAAATCAGAGGCGGTTTCAGATAGCAGAGTCCGAACGGCTAAACGCGGCCGGCCTAGAAAATCTGAGCGGAGTTCGGGTGAACGTGAGGTAAGAATACTTCGCCGAGGTCGGTCGCTAATTTCGGAAACAGATGAAGAGGCCTTAGCCGCTGACGCTCACGAGATGATTGAAGATGATAGCACCGTTATAACGGACAAACCTCATCAGGACTTCAAAAGGGACGTTGACGTTGCACCGTCGCCATGTTCAGAGGCTTCGTCATCTGTGACGGAGAACGCGGACGACGAGATAACCAATAATGGAAAAGCAAGGCTAACTAAATCTACCACAGAACTCACCGCCCAAGAAACGGACAAAGCCGATCACATTTTGCCCGAGCTGAGTTTTGGTAATGATCCATCAATGCCAGCAGCAATAGTAGATAGCACTTCGACCATTCAGGGGCATGAACCTGATGCTACAGAAGAGTCCTCCGACCCCGTAGCGGAAGTGTTAC
Organism: Tropilaelaps mercedesae; assembly: GCA_002081605.1. NCBI lineage: Eukaryota > Metazoa > Arthropoda > Arachnida > Mesostigmata > Laelapidae > Tropilaelaps > Tropilaelaps mercedesae. Next base: position 5,699 of record MNPL01007909.1, on the reverse strand, counting down.
ACGGTCTGCAAACGCCACCTGCAGTAGTCAAGCGTAAGCCAGGACGCCCTCGTCTGTCCGAGCAAGTACCGGGGAAATCTTCAGAGTCAAAAATCAAGCTCGCTGCCGAGGTGATTGATAGTAGGGCAACTTCCCAAGTAGCCAGCGAAGTTGAGCGGCCTCTTAGGAAGAGAGTCGCGCCAGTCGGAGGCAGCTCGGTTTCTTTAAACCCACACCCAGAAAAACTAGTGTCTAATAGTGAACCTGTACCACGCCGAAAACCCGGACGGCCTCCGAAGAAGCGTGTCGAGGCGTCAGTAGAAACGTCGCCAATACCTCGAGTACCGCAAGCGAGCGAGCCACGGGCAGAACCGACGGTTACAACACCTAAGAAACGAGGCAGACCTCCCAAGCACAGATTACTAGTCCCGCCCGATGGCAGTGACGTTTCCTCGAGGTCAGCCGCTGCTGTATCACCTACGGGTAAACAGGCGTCCACAAATATACACAATGTGGTCAAGAGGCGCGGTAGGCTAAGTAAAGCAATGGTGGTAGGTAGTGTAAGGCGCCCACCAGCCAACCTAGGAAGAACAATTCTCCTGAAGAAAAGCGCGTCCACATCAAATATTGAGAGTCCGCCAAAGAAACGAGGAAGACCACCTAAGAAAAAAGATTCTCTGGTGGATACGGCCACCAGCGACGCTCCGCGTACGTCTGAAGTGAGCACGGTTATTCCTAGACGACGTGGTCGTCCGTCCCGTTTAAAGAACGTGTCCGCTATGACCAAACGCGCATTGAAGAAGAAAATGATATCACGTCGGCGAATCTCAAAGCCGACGCAGAACACTGACGCTGATTCGAAGATTGCTGTTACTGGCGAAGAGGACGAGAGGAAGCAGACGACCCCAAAGCGTCGGGGCAGGCCGCCCCTCTCGGAGGAAGTGAAACTAGCGAGACTAGCCCAAAGGCTGGCCCTGAAGGGTCGCGGTAAAAAGAATGTGCTTAAAGTATCGCTTCCAGTGCCAATCCGTCCGCGATCTGAACGCGACCAGGCGGTTGACAAGCGGGAAGATGAGCCCACTACAGGGGCCAGCACTCCGTCGCTTGCCGATGATACTCAAGACGGGAGCACGACCGTGGAATCGGGCCCTGACGAGTCCGAACTCAGCAACGCGAACCGCTCGGCCGGCGACGACGAGCCACCCCAGTCCAGCGCGCCCAACACGCCTAAGGCGGGTTCGGCGTCGCCGAGTCGGCTCTTCGACACCTTCTCTCCCGAAATCGAGTCGCAGAGACCAACGCCGAAGGGGGCCTCGAAAAAGCAGCCCGTCCGGGTGTCGCGTGGTTCGGACACCGACACAGCCGAGGAGACTCTCGACGAAGAAGAACACCTACGCCAGCTCGAATCAACGACGAAAAGGACTTCACCAGGGAAGTCGGCATCGCCCCAGGCCGACAGCCCGACCATCGGATCGCCGAAGCAGGACTCGGCGACCGAGGCCGACGATGGCGAACCGCAGGCCAAAAGGCAGCGAAGCGATGAACGAGGTGTACCTAAGGTCCCGCTGTTCGAGGCGCCGGCTATCGTACAGGGAAAACGTGAGCGGAAACGAAAAATCATGGATGATTTCGAAGATCCAAGCGATTTGTTCACGCGCCTACCAGCCGGCAGGGCCGGGGATATCGACGCGGAAACGGTGGTTTCGGAGGCGGGCATTGCACCGCTCGTCAAGAAGAAGCCGGATATCATCGTCGTCACCCCGCCCGCGGCGCAGATGTCGCCTCCAAGGGCGACTCCGGGTGTCGCAAAGCAGGCACCAATGGCCGTTGCGCCAAAGCTACGCACGCCCACGGTCAACGTCGTGGTCCCTTCGATGGTAGCCCCGCCAATCGTGGTCCAACCAAACGTCAGCAGCGCCTCAACCTCCCAGTCACTTCAGGTTCAGGTGCCCGTGACCGTTTCACTGCCCGCACAGGTTCCAAGCTCGGCCAGTAGTTCGTCTCGGCCTATGGTCATTACTGTACCTGCCAACGGCCTACGGTCGCCAATGGCTTCGGGAATGATGAAAACTATTGTCATGAACAAGGTCGTCCAACGACCACTCATCAGTACGTCGGGCCAGTCGAGTGGGGTCCGTTTCACGGGAACGACGGTTCCGACAAGTGCGTCTTCGAGCACGATGCCAGCAGGAAAAGGGACACCGCCGCGTATGCAGGTGGTCACCGCTCGACCGCCGGTAAAGATGGTTCCTTGTGCGGTGCGCGGGCCGGGCGTAGTCACCACGTCCGCCGGCTCGGCACCAGGCGC
>MNPL01007903.1:12641-26821 GCA_002081605.1 Tropilaelaps mercedesae | reverse complement strand
ATATATATATATATATATATATATATATATATTGCTCTTCTTCTGTTTAATGGAAATTTGAATCACATTGTATCAGCGCTTTTGTGTGGATAGTGCACAATTAATAATACTATCAGAAAACGGTTATTGCCGTTGAGTTGTTAAGCGTTATTTCTACAAATGTGCAAGGTCCGTCTTTGACCAAATGGAGGTGTGTTTGAATTGAACTTCGTAATAATTATCTAATTTTCTAGTTTGCAAGTCCGCCAGCAAAACCTAGCATTTTATCATATATGTCTAACAAAAGTCATAGAACACATTCATTTATATATGAAGATAATTGTCCATCTGATTGTTCATGTCTTGTCAGTGTATCGGCATGATTAGTCAGTCCCACCTTTGTATCTTTTTCAATATGTTTGAGGGGTTGAACGTCTCGTAAAATCCTTCAAGCGAAATCAGACAGATGTCAGATTTCCCGCTGTCGAAAATATTGTAGGAGTGCACAAACGGGGGCGAAAAGAGCCAGACCGAAACACGATCAAAAATTTAACTCGCTCTCTGCTACTCACCCTTTTTGTCGGTAGCCTCCTTTCACAGTCTCTAACATATAAAGTCCGAGTGTGATGCAATACTGATGCAAATCTCAGCGTACTCTGTACGGTAAGTACGACTCGGCATATTTTTCTCACATTACGAACATTAACTAACTGCTGCTTTCTCCAATCTAACTAATCTTAAAGCAATGGTCGCACGAGGCACGGGGCCTTTTCGTGGCTTCGCTGTCGCCTAAGTGCACGGAAATTGCATATATGTCTACGTCCCATGGAAGTTCCATCGGGGCAGTGCAAGAAGAGATCACTTATTGTATAAGGAGCCAAATTCGATCGAAGCCGTCGGAGGAACCTCAAACTATGAGTGGCCTTTTAGCGGCTACGTCTTTGCCCGAGTGCACGAAGGCCACATCGACGTATGGTTCCCATGGGCGCTACATAGAGGCAATAGGGCACTTTAACATTTAATCGCTCGGAACATCAGAAGCGTAGGACAAATAGAGGCACACTCTCGATGAGCCGCAGATTCTAAAAACGCTTAAAAGTTAAAAAAATAAATGTAAATATATATTCAAAAAGTGTATTTATTATGGTTAATATGTGCTCATAAAAAGTTTATGCAGCAGATACGTACAAATGAGTTTCCACCTTGAATAGGTAGGCCGAAGCATTATTTCATTGTTATGACAATCTTTAAAATCGCGGTAGTCAGCCTTACTGCTCTGCGTAGGACCACGGAAACTGATTTTAAGGGGTCAAACCTTCATGAGATATTTGCATCATGGAGTATACTCGACATTTCGTGAACTAAAATATAGCCGAGCAGGTGGCTCGTTTTGGAGTGGAAAGTCACGAGCGCAACTTAGAACTAACTAGACTTGCTACTAGGAATTAAAGTTCGGTGGTAAGAAAGTGAATTTTGAGCTTTCACGAACCAAAAGTTTCTTCTAAGACGAATTTAGAACTTTCATTAGACTACAGCATATTCCAGCACAATGCGTGATACCACGGCAGGCTTCTTTCCGTATTTCTTGATGTAAAATTATGCGCAACATTGTAAAAAGGTGCGCATACAACATTGGGGTTATGTCAAGCCGTTTTCTAAGACCCATTGGCTAGCGTACTCGTTCGATCGCCTACGAAGAGTGAAAAAGGGGTGAAGCAAACACGACAGTTCTATTGCTAGAGTAAGTTATATTTCAATTTGGCCGATTATAAACCGATAAACAAGCAGATCTTAAGGGACCTGTCCTTCCTGCAGTATCGACTATAGAGAAGAGGTAGAAAATGCAAATCTTGAATCGTTGTGAACGGAATAGGAGGACAAGACAAGCTAAATATAGCGTGGCTACAAAGAGAAACGCTTATGACGATCAGTAAACGTTCTAACCAGTCTTAGACAAGCGTTCGAAGATACGACTCATAACCGTATTTGTCTTTGACACCATCATCGCCGTCATCATTAGTTACCGAATACCGAATGGGTCGAGGCATGTGAGAAATCCAGTATGTCATTAATAATAGAATTAGAGATACGCAGTTGTCTACCGTTACTCACAAAAAGATTGATAGCGAATCGACAATGGGCCGTTGATAAATTTGGCGTCCTCACAACGGGTTGGTGACCCTAGTGCGTCGTCTTATCGGCAACTGTCTAGAGACCCAGATCTCAGATACAATCAGTGATGATGGTAGGCCGAGCTCGCACCTCACGAGCCATTTTTCGCAACTTTCATGTCACTCCAGACCTATGAGGACGCCAAATCTATGTGAAGAAAAATGTCGTCCTCGTTATTTCGACTTCGAATTTTACCGTAACTCGTCGCAGATTCGTTTTATATTTATTTTGCAGCCCGTTTGCCTCTCTGCATGAAGTCTGAACTCCCACCCAAAGCCGCCTCGTCCTTAGTTTGTTTTCTACCTAGCCTATCCTCATTACGCTATCTAGTACTTTCCTCCTCTGTTACCTGCTTTTTAGACCATAAATTTCGCTGCAATCAATGCGCCGACACGAATCAAACGAAGTTCTTCATCCGAGTTCTGAATTCAGCCTTTCTTTAAGCGCAGTATATTCAAACAATTTGTTCGCGTTTACCAATCATGAGATTCTGGTTAAGGACCTTCTCCAAAAAACCAACAGACCCCGAGTATAAGGTGTGAGTAATGCCTAAAAGAAACAATTTAATCAGCTGTGCGCCGTCTATTCTCAGGAGTGGGTTACTCAAGCAGCTTGCACAAGACGTTATTGGTCTAATGTAATAATTCTAATTCGACCACGAGATATATATTGCGCAATTAGAGAGATAATTTTAAAAAAATGATGAATATTTCAGTTTTCGTAGCATTATTCTAAAGAAACTTTTAAAGACATTTTATTGCTGTAATACGTAGTCATCGAAGCGTGCAGTCTCTAGTTTTTTGAGCTTCGGCCAGGTTCCTCTTTCCGGTCCAAAGTACCGGATACTTTAGCTCTCAAAAATAGTTTCGCAGACAATATAAAATCAATCCCTCTTCGCTAAGTTATGACTCAGTATAATTTTTTCAGGGCTACGCATGGCAATCGGGCACCCAACGCCACAATATGTTAAAGGACAAAACCCTCTCAGCCGCCATCCACTTGCTTTGAATGGGCGATTGTAGCACAAGTAAACCGCACGTAATATCGTCCAAAATTCATTAGCTGGTCTAAATGAAATTGGTGCGCCCCATGTGCTTTCCCATTGGATGATTCTTGTTCCACTTTCGTTATATAGTCTTGAATATAACAGCTCCTTCACAAATACCTCCCTTGCATCATATAACCCCGTTCTAGCACTTGGTAACGGACGACCTCTATCAGCTATTCCTCTATAATCAAACGCTACCACATGGTAGCACAGTGCTTGAGTCAGCGTTGTCAACATAGCTACTGTATTTGGGGAACTAGGAATCTCTCCAAAGGATGGCACAAAGAGGATAAAAGGTTTTTCAGCTGAGGAATCCTCATCGCAAGTGACATTTAGTGCAGGGGAGATATACCATGCGTGAATGTCAGTAATTTTAATGAATTTGGCGACCTGTGTGCCTAATGACGTTGGATTTTTGAGCTGGGGGTATTTCATAACCTTCAATAAGCATCATGCGTTTTTATTAAAGACAAACTTTTAGCAAACGCTAAGGGGAAGAGAACAAATGTAGCAGCTCAGGTCAGAACAACAATAGTAATAATGATACAGTATAGTGCAGAACACGAGATGATTATAATCTGTAAAAAACTTGTTTTTCTTTTAATGAGCTTTAACACGGAATTGAATATTTTTTCTTAATTAATCGAATATTTTTGCAGGCAGGTTCGTTGAGTCATCTGTCGTATTTGGGGTAATACAAGTCTTTTCTCGTCCCATTTTTTTCCTGCTCTGGTTTTAAAAACTTTTTGATATCTTTTGTAATTGGTGATCCTAAGGCACTGCCAAAAAAGCTTAATTGTGTAGTCGTGTCTGGACTACCTGGTACAAACAATATGGGCTAAGGCCGGGCAGACAAGCTGAGTGGTCGAGCTCGGTGGTTTGGTGCATTCGTATGCGCCTTGTGACCGGAGATGACACGTAGGTGCACAGGTTCGATCCCCGCCAGTGCACATTTACATTTATGTAAGGTCCGTCTTACGAAGTAATGCAAAACTGCTACCGTGGACGTTAAATATTGTCTGATGGTCAGCCCTAGAAAATAAGCCTAAAGAAAATATTTAAGCTGAGTGACGCATTATTTCTACGGTCAGTTTGGGTATTGAAATGTTTTTCAGGAAGTTCTGCTAACTGCCCATGATTATGACACACCAGTCTGTCGAAAAAAATGCGGCACATTTCAGCAGCTACAGAAGATCCTGCAAAACATACAGGAGCGATTCTTATGTTCTGTGCTGAAACAGACGTTTTGACGCCATGCATTCACGAAATCTACACGGCACGGGGAATTTCGTCTTTCTCGGTTAACAAGCATAACCAGGGTCGTTCTGATATCTTCCCCGTTGTCGATTAGCTCAGTGTCGAAGTTATTGTTTGCTGAAGCTCGGGGTGCTCTCTTCTCTGCACCGTACAGTGTGCTGAGCTTTCATATGGAAAAGAACGTTCCGTTCGCGGTGACCACGAGAAGAAAAAAGGCCATATTCAGTAGCGGCATTCGAAGAGGTTTGAAGGAGGCAAAAGCTAGGTCTGCGAGGAAGGTGCCAGTGATAATAAACAAACCGTAGCTAATTGTAGTGACTTAGTTAGCGCTGGAGGTATGTACGTCAAATAGAAACAACACGATGGTAAAACATGACAACATGAAGACAACCCACAGTTCAGAGCTGGCAATTCTGTATTTACTGAGGCTGGCACTTGCTCAGATACGAAGGTTGGTTCTATTCGTCAGACTGTTAAAAGATCTTAGGGAGATCTCATTTTATTGTCATTTTGCAATAAGATCGAAAACGATGTCTACGGCGCACCATGCTTTACCTGCTAGTCTGCAAATTAGATTTAGTATCTGCTCATCAAGTAAGGCATGGTGGTAATCATGTGCGGATAAAGGCGGTTGAAGAAACAAAAAAATTATGCGTTTATACACTTTTCTGAACACGCATTATCTGACTTCTACCTCTTCCAAAAATCAAATGGCATTTACGGCAGGAAATTACGGAGAGCATCGAAGATAATTGCCCAAGTCTGGGTCCAGAAAGGGTCTAACTGTTTTGTGTAACCCATTTCTATTTCTTAAAGATGCTTGAAAGCCTTAGCTGCGATTCTTTGTCCATCAGCTGGGTTCGATTGTATGTCTTGGAAAAACTGGCTCTACAGGCTATGGTAATCCACTTCACACCACTTGAAATCAATGTTGACCTTTTAAAGGGGTCCATTTTGCGCCCTGTCACTGATAAACTTTATGATACTGGTATTTTTCGTATACGTCCAGCAGCATCTTATTGCGACATATGGGCAGCGCTTACTAGAATAGTATAAAAAAATCTTGAATAAGATTGGCTTCGCCGCCAATGCAAGCAAAACTTATTTGGCACTATTTCGTACGCTTCTAAGAACAGTTCAGTTTGATCCATTCGACTATGCGGTCAGCCTTTTATCGTTCATCATCAGCTCATATGATTCTGAGGTTTACCATCCGTGAGACCCTTAGATTACAGGCACATCTTGGGTCACCTCTCCTAAATAACACACTCTCTTATAGCACACTTCGAATCACATATATAGGAAATTGAGAAAAAAACACCGTTCCATCCCACAAAGCACAGCCTAAATCATAGACATCGAAAATTACAGACATAAGACATCAGCTTATTCTTTACAGCACAGCCTGAATCGCAAATATCTAAAATCGCACTTCTACCTTCTGACATCATTCTATCCCTCATAGCACATCCCGAATCATAGAAATCGCAAACTATACGTAGAAGTTAACAAACTATCCTCTACAACACCATCACATTCCCTTTATTAACCTAACACCCTGGATATTATTGCATTTATGTATCATTAGTCAACAATATCATAGATATTGAAGAAACATCCTGTATATAATCACATTCATCGCAGTAGTAACCAACCACTCTCTGTACAGTGTCGTTTGCATCACCAACAGAACGGGCCTTTTCCGAATTGACTCCTATATACTCCTGAATCATGTTTAACTTTGTCTATGAGAATTTCAAGTTACCGCAGAGTACTTCTTTTCTATAAAATCATCACCATCCAAACCATTAGTGCTATGGGAAGTCGATTCCATTACAATTTGACACCGGCAGCGACAATAGTAATTGGCGCCAAAATTCAAATCTGTAAAGTCGGGCAAAATTGAAGAAAATTCGAAAAACGCCGAAATTCCCATTTTGGGAAACGTTCACCTCACCATGCATTTACAAAGCATGCTCTTTCGCCCTGTGGGAGCCAAATTTGATTTCGCGCACTTTTGCGGGACGAAATATTTTTTCAAACAAAACTGTGTCGGCAAGGAGCGTTTCTGACCAGTTTCTACAAGTCGAAAAATCGGCGAAATAAAAAAGCATCGCGGTTCCAAACAAACCGACAGACAAACAAACACAGAGTTTTAGTCCACACAAAGAGAGAGAAGAGAGAGGCAAGTAAATATTCTAGTGCTTGCCTAACTGGTGCCGCTCTTCTAAAACAGCACTTGGAAATGGAACGTATAAAACGTACCGTTCAATTTCGTACGGTGCTCCCTAAACACTTGCGGTCTCTTGATATTTGAATGCTTATTGATTTATGCCAATGAATGGGTATCGCCATGGCACATTGTTGAACGATAAAACACGTTGAAAGAGGGAGAGGAATTCGTTCAGCGTTTTTCGGATTTTGAAGTGAGATTTTAAGTTTAAAAACGATTGAATTTGCAATACACAAAAAAGAATTCATGTTTTCATTAGTATATCGACTGCTTTAAAATTGCCGTGTCACCCCGTGCTAACTTCCTCCGTCTGAGGCTATATGAACAGCAAATCTGCACGCAATGTGTATATTTCTGCTGGGTACGATTTCGTAGACCTTAGACCATGCATAGATCACTAAATTCGGCGAGGCATAAACAGGTCAGCACATTTTTCGCTGCTTTGTATTCGGCTGTGAGAACTTTCAGACCAAGCAACGATTACGATATCCAAATCAGCTGATTGGCAAAAAACATACTGGAAGACAACTGCTTGGTCATCGGACCACCGTGTATAGAATACGCAAAAAGAATAGCTCAGACGTCTCCCCTGATTATTTCCATTCGCTGTTGAGTTTATTGGCTAAGGTAACGACGCTGTTCAACAGCTAATGTTAACTATAGAGAAATATCCAATGATCTCTGCGGGAGCATGCACCAGCTAACCACAAACCCAAGACGTATGAAGCGCACAGCTCATTGCCAAAACCTAAATGAAGCTAATCCGATATGCATCGAATTCTGCCTACCTAGAATACCTTGCGAAGGTTCTTCCCAGTTCACGGCTGAATGAGCGGGCGACTCGGTCTGTGTGGGTATTACAAGCCAGAATATTAATAGGTTTATTGAATTCGTTTACGAGTTGTTCTGTCATCGTGATCACCTTTTCTACCTTTTTCCGCCATCAACTTAGGCGTTAATATCGGTGGCCACCATATAATGGTATATACAACGAAAAGATACAAATTTTAGGAGCAACCGGCACACCCGACGGCTGAGGCTGGCTGTAATACAGCCACCGCTGCATCGGTCATGTTTGTCGTCGTTCCTGGCACAATGATGGATGCAATACAATGTTACTATTATTTGCTGCCTCCGAGTCGGGCTATTAGGCCTTTAGGTCAGGCTTCTCGTCTTTTGAGTCCCCATCGCCTGACTGGTTGGTAGGTTTATCATTGCCGGCGGCGTCACCATCGACTTCGGCGCCCTGCGAAGTCTTCTTATGCCGCTTGGGCTTGTGTGACCGGACGTCCCGGCGACCACCCGAGCCTTCGTCCTCAGAGTCGGAGAACTCCTCCTCGTTGGCCACACGTTTCTCCGAGTGGCGAATGCTGATGCGTTGTTCGTCGTTCTTGCCGGAGTCGGCTGCTTCGTCCTCGTCAGCCTTGACCTGGTGCGCGCACGGGAAAAGTGCAGAAAAGAGTTAACGAATGGGAAGCCGGTTCGTTAATAGACCACTCGTGCGCAATAACGCTGATCGGTACGTTAGCGAATTGGAGGCGCTGCCTTTTTCGTTGACTTGCCCTTGCGGCACGTAAGAGCTGTTTATTGGCCTTCGATGGCTGTGAATTCGAAACGTGAATCACCGTTTGTGCGGTCCAAAGGTATAGGCGCAAAGTTATGTCGAAAATAAACGTTTAATAAATATTAAGGAGTAAAATATATATATATATATATGTATATATATAATCACTCGCTGATTCTCTACGCGTTTCCTACCTTATCTGTGTCAATAGCGTCATCTGGCGTCTGCTGCATCTGCACGGAGGGCGCATGCGGGAGCATACGTAGATTCTCGAACAGCCGCGTGCGCACCTTCTCCACGTACTCCTGCGAGTTCTGATTACCCATGTTCGATGGCGAGATATGCAATTTGAAGTCCGGCCCGAAGTACTCAAAATAGTCGTTGTACGGCAGCTCGTTGGCGATCTCGACGCCCAACGCTACCGCTGTCTCATAGGTCCAGCAGCGCGATACGTTGCGGATCGTATAGCCGCCACCGCCCAGCTGCAGCAGTGGCACGTTGAACTTGCGCATGAAGTCGACACACTTGCCGTGTCCCTTCAGCGTGAGGTTGAAGCAGCCAAGCCGATCGCCGGACAACGAATCAGCGCCGCACTGCAGTACGACGGCGCTTGGCTGGTACATTTCCATTACCTTCGTCATCAATGGCTTGAACACTTCCTCGTGGTATTGCTCGTCGTCGATGCCGTCCCGCAGGGGGAAGTTCACGGCGTAGTACTTGCCCTTGCCGGCGCCGATGTCGCGGAGGTCGCCCGTGCCGGGGAAATATTCGCCGTACTTGTGGAACGATACGGTCATCACGCGGTCCGTCGTGTAGAACGCCTCCTCAACGCCGTCGCCGTGGTGGACGTCGATATCGATGTACAGTACTCGCTGGTGGTACTTGAGCAGCTCGAGGATCGCTAGCACGATGTCGTTTACGTAGCAGAAACCCGATGCCTCAGACTTCTTCGCGTGGTGAAGACCACCCGACCAGTTAATGGCAATGTCGGTGGCCTGCTTGTTCAGCTTAACGGCACCTGCGACCGAGCCGCCGGTCGACAGCTGGCAGAACTCGTAGAGACCATCGAATACTGGACAGTCTTCGCCGACGTTAACTGCGAAGGGAATGAACGCATCGCGTGGAGCACAAACGGTTTGGTCAAGTAAGCAGTCAATATGGCATAACAGATTACTTTCCTACGGTAGAGGGAATAACCTAACGAACGAGGCTGCCCCGAAAGCAATACAATTAAACACATGAATTGTGATCATGCCAACGGCTTCAACCGCTGTGGCCGACCACTATAATCGAGTAGGCCATCTGATTAACAAGTGCTAACGTTTGTGCGGGTGCTGGGAAGAGGAAAAGATCCAACGAGCTGGATGTTCTTTATGTAGTTGAAATGTAATCGACCTATAGGCTTTGAGAGAAATCTGTGGCCTATTTTTGAAAGCTGACATCTAGCTTGGGTAAATTTATTTTTTGTGTTTATTGCACGTTTCGCGTGAAACGAAGGTTGAACACATTTAACAAATGTTCTCAACTTATCCCTATACTGAGCCCATCCGTCTAAAATGTATCAGCGCGTTAGATAACGAGTGCTAGATAAGCATTAGATAACAAGTGACATCGGGGTTGCAGGCTAGCTACCGTGACCTGTAAACATGCCCTATTGTTAGCTCTTGCGCGAAAAAAAGGCCAAAGCTCTAAAAGTAACACAGTGACAAAAACGGTTTTCGAACATAGTCGGATAGCGACATATATGGGCATGACTGCCTGTGGTAACTAATGCATGACGAGCGACAAATGTCCAAATAATAAAACTCGATCTAGGTAAAAAAATTGCCCCCATTCAGCTTAGAAACAAAAAATCAGGAAAGATTTCAGCACAAAGCAACGTGTAGCAAAGGTGTCGAGAAAATAGACGACAAAGCTCGACATTAAATTGTGAGAGATAAAACTCACGTCAGTTGTTATAGCTGAAACAATCTCTACTGATAACGGACCATTTTAGAGCCTCTGGCCGCATTCTACTTATCATAGGGGGAACTCGTAGCCGTAGTCTAGATTTACTACGAGCACACGTGATTTTCCCTTTGACAAAACCTGCACATGTTCCCGTTGGTCGGCACCTCAAGCATGTGTTCAATCCGTTCGTGGAGGCCATCGTTGGACACTGCATGCGGTCGCTCTGCTGTAGCCCCACGGGAGAAGTACGTAGGAAAAGGCATTCGACGAAGGGGGCATTAAAGGAAAATCTTCGGAAATCGTATACGCCACGTTGCGCACTTACATTTCTGCATGAATTTGTTGTACTCGCTCATATTATCCGGCCGAATGGAGCGCAGAAAACGGACGTATTCATCGCTGTGGTATTTCGTCATTTCCTCTTGCGTTGCCTTGTGAGGCCGGTATATTTCCATACGCCGATAAAGACCATAGTTGAGTATGAGGTTGTGCGTCATGCGCATCCGATGTGGCTTCATCGGATGGCCCTGTCCGTAGTAGTAGTTTCCGATGTCACCTGAATTGTGTTGACATAAAAACGATTTTATAAATATGCTGCGGCTAAATAGTTGTGTGAAGGATGTGTACGCGGTTGTACCTTAGCATTTTTTATGAGTACACAAAAATACGCAGTTGCAGTAATATACAAAAAAAAAAACATTATAATAATTCTTTTTCTTATTATTATTGTTATCATTGATATAGGATACAGTGCCCTGGCTACATACTATACCGCACAGAGACTATGGGCAAAACGGTTATAATAAAAGCGTTTAGAGCTAATTTTTCATGTAGGTGTTTGACGCGAATTCCTCCTTTTGAGCGTTCAGAGCACGTGCACGACAGGTAGATTATAATAATGCAAATAATATACCTCCTCTGCGTAGCTTGGCATGTGTATACCCTTATACTTACACAATGTTACTACACCTTCATGTAAGCGTAAATCTCTGTATTATTCATAGCATCTCACTATCCCACCAGTAGATGTGTAGTAATGCCAAACCCAAATTTACGTAGGTTGCTCTTCCTAATCCCTTTGAGGGTAATATTCCAATATCTGTCCAAATACCTACGGTGGAAACGAGTTCGACTGTTAATCGCGCCTTCCGTTTAGGCAAATACTATTTTATTAACCTTGTTAGCAAGACCGACACGTCAATGTGAAACAAACCGATGCACCGAACAGGATACGGGAAAAACGTCTTCCTCGTAAGAGTGGTTTAGAATAAGTGTGCTTCCTTGTAGTACTCCAGCATGCCAAGTATGGCTGACCACAATGGCTGCCTTATGATTGTGAGAAAGTTTCCAACAACACACTGGCTTAGTACGAACCGTCTCAAGCCATCTGACCGGAGTTGCGGATGCCTGGACAGCTGTTCGGCACTGCAGACCGTTCCCCCAAACTGTATCCCTCAGACGAGCTATTTATATGCACCGGCTCATCAAATACTGAAATTTCGATTACTTAAAACAACTTTTTGACACAAACGTGAACTTCTATAAATGCCATGCTATAATCAGTTACTTCCACCCAGTTTACTTTCTATGTCGGTGGTGAACATCAAACCGCCAACACAGTTATGCTCGATAGGTTCTTTACACAACACAAAGAACGGCGAATGGTGGCAAGAAATCTCCTGACGTGAAAACCATTTCTAGGCTTCAATTGATTGTTATGCATTTAGCGATGCCTGCACCGCAATTGGCGTAGCCACACAGGTCGCAAAGCATTGTCGAGTAAGTTATTTATCTAGAGCGGTGAAACTGAAAAGACATCAACTTTCGCGCTGCTTACAAAATCCCGCTGCTTCTACGGAGCACCGTAGTACACCGAAAAACTCCAAAACTTTTGCAAATTTACTTTTTTTCGCAAAAATTTCACCACCCATAACTAAGCTTCAGTAATGCCAATCCTCTACAGTTGGCGTCAGTAACAAAAAAGGGGTAAATTTTACTAAAACTGATATTTCGCCGGTTCGGCTTCATATTAGTAGCCGATAGCGCTCACGCATTTTGCGTAAACTTTTGTTGTTTCGCAGCGGGTTTTCCACGAGAAAGCCTGGGACAGTGCAACTACATAGCTAGAGTCATTCGAAGAGGAAACTTACCATCGTAATAGTAGCAAACGCGCTTTTTCGAGTGCTGAATATTCGCTGCCATCGCACACCACTAAAGCGATGCCTACAACTATGACGTCAAGCTGGCCGCTGCATAGAACTGCAAGCCGGCGACGCGGGAACATTTGAATTCGCCGATATCCGTGAGCACTGTGGGGAGGCGGAAACAGCCAAAGCTCTCCCTCTCTCTCCCACTAGAGCGCCGCGTCACATGGTGCGAAGTATGAATACTCGGTGAAATACAACACTGACAAAACGCATTTCGCCGACCGGATTTTCGGGGTTCACTCTTGTATTGCTGGGTTTGACTACAAATAGAATCGATATGGCTAGTTTTTAGTCGTTCGTGTTAACGGTTTTGGCGAGAGCTAAGTGAAAACGGCTGTCCTTTGAACATCCACCGATACACGTTCATTTATTCATATCGTCACTCAATAAACGATGTAACCACTGGGGAACCCAAATATCCTGCCACTACGTGACCTACCCATTAAGTTAAATGTAGATTTATGATCGTCGGGGGTTTGTAATTAATTAACATATATACGATAGGGCTAGAGATTCGAGATGGCCGTTATTAGAGTGCATGTGTATATTTTATATGTATATATACATACAGACCTGTTTGCAAGTTCTAACTGGTAGTGAGCCGCTCTATGATATTTCCTCTTCGCATGTATAGTGTCTGGCGGTCCTGATATATCGTGGACGTTTACCTATCCAGTATTTTTTCTTCCAGCAATACCCTACACGCTTCTTCAGCTAGATCGATGGCGACTAGCCCGGAAGTGATCCTGGTTTGCAGGACATGCATTCATTTTGTTTTGACGCGGAAAACGGAAGTCGGCCTCGATCGTCAAACCGGTCATAAGTACGCCGTGTTTACGTTCACATGAAAACCCATCCTGTGGGTCCAGTGACATCGACGTAATTGTCGTGACTGTGGAATTGCTATTGTCCATCTAGTTTGCGAATGACAATGATCATCTACTGCTATCGGCCATCCCAATCTTTGCTCTATAGAGTATCTAGCAATAAGAACAAGCCAACCCCTGTGAAAGTTGTTGTTCGTTTATTCTACATTTACGCGCTGCAGATGTCAGTACGTGCGCTGTGAAACTCTCTCGCAAGCTCTCCCTTTAGAGGCTCGTTAACCAAGCGTACAGCATACAGTGACGTACTCACATACGATCTCCCGCATAGCCAACGTACGCACGCACGCACCAGTCAGACAAAAAACTTCGTTGAGTCGCGATCAAGACAGTCTGTCGGAGCTCCACATGAGACGCTCGCAAATCTCTCTTCTGAGCCGGGGCGCCGCTGGACACTGTGCGGCGTGCGGCCGACGTGAAGGGACCAATGCCTTGTCGGAGGTAAAGTTATTCCAGTTTCCGGCAGCGGATGAGCGCCGTCGCCAGCTGTGGCTGCACCGCTGCGGACTCAGGGCGGAGATGTTGGCATCGCGCGCTAAAATCTGCAACATTCACTTCGTATCGGGTGAGCAGATTTCGGAAGGGGAGAAAGGAATTGCGCTATTCCGGAGAGCAGAACAACATAGAAGCTTGACAAGCAGCGCTCGGAGATAGTTCGTTGTCGTTAAGTGAGTGAATTTGATGTCCTGAAGTGCGTCCGGTTGTGCTTGTCAAGCAGAGGGTGGAGAGAACATGCACGTAAATGTTTGAGAGCTCGTACTGCCCTATAATTCGATGGGAGCCTTGGCGCTCAGCGGACAGTGTTGCGCGTATGTAGAATGTGGCAATTTTTTCTGGTAATGAACGTACACGTTGTTTGTATATAAATACATTAACTTATGTATGA
>MNPL01007903.1:0-12033 GCA_002081605.1 Tropilaelaps mercedesae | reverse complement strand
ATATATATATATATATATATATATATATCAGCCAAATACCATCCATATAATTTCATAAGTAAATGTAATAAAGCCGGTAAAATTGTTTGCCCTCTGCACATGGAACCCTGTTCATGTGAGACCTGCCTTCTAGGATTTTCCACGCACCTTTTCTTTCAAAAGAGAGAAAGATTGCGACAGAGTGACTAGCCGAAGGCGCAACCCAAGTTCAGCTCTAGCGTCGAGTCAATACTGTGCGACAATACACTTTTAGCCGGAGGCAGAATTCTCGGTGACTTGGCTTGTTTTAGCCACAAAGTCTGGTTCGTTAGTACACGCTTCTAGCTTTTCTGATGCAACTTGTCTCACATCAAAGGTGTCTAGACACATTTGTGTGTGTGTGTGTGTGTAAACGCCTGGAAAAGTTGAGCGTGGCGGGTTCGTGGGAAAAGCTAGAAGCGAAAAGTTCTCCCGGAAAGGGGTTGCACTACTTGCGAACAGGTCGATCTCAGCGGAGTAACTAGAGAATGTAGCCGCTGACAGAAAAGGAATGGGTCAACGGAAACTAAATACTTTTAATCGGGTGGGCAGGTCAACCGTGTTTCTTCGTGTCGTTTCCCATACAATATCATATGCGTATAATATGATCGTTGTATATGATGAGGTTGCGATTATGCCGTACAAGTAAGCGAATACTGTGACAAATACACCTTAAATTTTCCTGAACTTTCTGAAAATGTACTTTTCGCTAGTACAGCACATGCGGTTGTAAGAAAAAAGCGCGACCTGTCTTTTATTTTTTTCGGTCTTGAATTCGGCTTAAATTTCTTTAATTTTTTGTGGGGCAAATTAGTTCTCTGCAATTTTCGACTTCGCTCTTTCTCATCACCTCGCAGTTGATACCGGTTTATTTTGACTTGCCACAGAGTTTACACATTTTTGATATTAGTTGGAGAATTTGCCGTCAGGGCGTTCGTGTCGGTCACTTGCGATGTCGGTTACGCGTTGAAGCTATTTGTAAAAGGCGGGAGAAGGGTAAAGTGGCGGTGCCTTGGCGCGCTTTCCAAATAGCTCAAAACAATATGGTTTGAATCAAGAGAGTTACACATGTTATATTGGCTGTCTGGTAACGTGGGTAGAACCGTTTTCCAGTAACAAGTGTCATAGAAATTCTTGAAAATGCACTAGAAGCTAAGGTAGATCCCTGACTGGCATTTGCTATAGGAACATCGTCGTAGTGAAAGCGTAAAGCTGTTCACCTCGATTAAAAACAAGAAAAAATAATCACCGTTGGATGACCTAGAGCCGCGGGAATCGTTTTTACCAATAAATTTTGAAAAATCCGATAAAATTTTATATGTATTTATATACGATTTGCGTAGAGCCATTTTGTTATACTAAGTATATTCAAACGAGGGCTAATCCTAAGGGTTCTGCTCTGAGGAAGAAATTCGCATCCATCGATTTGTGCTTTTCCAAACTCCACATTTGTCACTTTTGCGCGTTTGCATGTGCATTTTTTCTGAACCGCATTAGCGGATCATAACTTCCGATCAAATCGCAGATGCGACAGCTGCCCCTGAAGCGTCAATCCCGGCGGTTCCTTGGCACTAACTCTGAACAAAAATTCAGCCTGGTTTGGGGCCTCGGTAAAGAACTAAGTAGGCCAAACCGAGCAGTGAAAAGTTATACTGGCGGCGCAGCAGGACTTCGTAGCAGATTAGAATTGGAATTTCTAGAATTGGAATTTTTAATATATTGACCACGTAACTTATTGGTTTGCGTGACAATCAAGAAGCGTTATTAAAGGCGCATTCTGCCGGACTTTATGCATTCCCTCACACCATGCGAGAGTCTAGAATCGACTAAGGGTTCCCGCGGGTCGATGCGAAAGCTCGTGTTAGATGCAACAAGTGTCTTGGTTCATCACCACCGTATCGAAGTATTCTTGTGAACCTCGAGGTCCTGCATAACGGCACAGCTCCGTATCAAGCTGCAAGTTCATGACGGTGACATCTGTCAGCTTCGTATGTGATTACTGCTGGCAAATCAGCTCGAGACGCCTACTTGACCCGATCGGAGGTGATCCGACCGGAGAACACATTTCTTCGTTGAAGTACTATCTTGTGCACGTTCAAAAAACTCTCTCTACATGTATACCTTTACGTGTACGTTAGTACTTTAGATTTACATCATGCAAAAGGTTGAGGTTTATACATCGTCTTTAAGAGAAAAAAATCTAATATAAAAAACAGAACTAGGAATCGAGGTAAGCATGCAAATCGAGAACTCCGCCGTACTTCATGCATGGGAAAATTAGATGAAATTTTATGAGACCGTCTTCAGGTCTCCAGCTCTGCTCTGCGTGAGTTGTTTGATCCAGTCTAGACGGTGTAATTTTCTCAAGTGAAAACGAATGATATCGAGCATTTATAGAGCCTTATAAGAAAAATCGACAGAAGAACGACTTGCAGACAACATTTTTTCGAAGTAGGTCTTGTTCACAAGGAAAAATTACGCGCATTTGCACGATAACTCGAAAACCTGTGAACCGAATGACCAGCGCCGAATGAAAGGACACTGTATCGCGTAATGGCAGGCGGGACAGGAGATTCCGGACAGTAGAGTCTATGTGTAAATAGCACACGAAGGCTTGCCACTAAGCTATATACACCTTTTTATCGATTTTAGGTGAGCCAACGGACAGTGAACAAGATATCGATTATGCCCCATCGCGTCACTTGGTCGGCCTACCGACGGACGGACTGGCTGCGAGGGCGAAGCGTGAGCTCCGCTCTACTGAGCTGGCTCCATTGTCCCTCAGGGACCCTTCAATGCCTTCAAACCGTCGAGCCTCGAAGCGCAGGACCCATAAGAAGGCCATCGGCGATCGCTCCCCGAAAACCAAAGGAAAAGTGCCTTCGGGTCCAGGTAAGTGCCAGAAAAGTAGATTTCCGGCTCCCATCACACTTCATTTCGATCTGTCTTGTTTGAATAAACGTTGTTCTTTTTAACTTACAACGAAGAGACGTTTATGCACATAGTTTATGCTTAGGACAAAGCATTCGACTTGCTAATGTCGGACTCACGCTGAGAAGAAGCCTATGCCTCTCCGGCGTGCGTAACAGCCTTCGATGATAACGCGGGCGTCACATACGGCGCAATCTCACGAAAACGTGGCGTTTGCTAACAGATCGGTTACCTCCAGCCTGGTTATGGCGTGAAAACACTGGTTTGCAAAAATGTCTTTGACTGACCTTCGAGATGCGCGGTGGCTCTACGGAAAGCTTGGGGAATATTCGCAAAACTGAGTAATAAGGTTAGGTAATTCTGGCTTCACAGGATAACAATGCCAAGAGTGCCAAATGAAGCACTAATTGGTACGACTTCTAGATTGCGCTGTTCTACGAACTAATCTTGATTTGAAAGGTACGCTCGACATGCTTTGAGGCTAGACTCACCGATGGACGAGCACAAGCGCTATTACTTCAATTAATTTTGCGCTCACGACGTCGTGATGCGACGGGCGACCGCGTCAGAGTGGTCGCACAGTTAATGGCTGATGCAACCCACCGCATGTTAATCGACAAACGCTTGCAACTGTTGTACGTTTATTAATCATCCATGCTAAGAGGCATTTGCAAAATTTCTATTGTTCTAATATCGCTCAAGGCGGCAGCATCCGCAAGTAGCACGAATCTTCATTGAAAAATCTCGGCATGGCGACAATAGCAAGGCGTATCGGTTTTCGACATGTGAATTCTCAAAGTGATAGTGCTGGCTCTGACATGTGCTGCTGTTTCGGTCCGGTTTAGCGATGCGGATATCAGGATGAACCCATTTCAAGATAGTGATTGACGCACCGAGATAGTCTGGAGCGTAATTTGGCATTTAATTGTTGATCAAGAAGATTGCGCACAACCGGCTGACATATCGAGGGTGGGCTCAGAAGCAACTGCAGGTATGGTCTTATCTGGGCGTCGACGCATGTTCGCACCTATTCTAAAAGTACTATAAAGTTCTAGAAAAGAAGTCATCGTAAAGTCGCCATGGACTAAATTTTGAAATTACCTGATTGGCTTTCTTGGCGCGATAAACATCGCATTTTTCTGTCTTTGACTCTTGTTTGTAACGTTAGTAATAGATCGCCATCGGGTGTTTGAACGGACTGAAAGATTATGATGATGCTTCTTAATAGCTATAAAGTGGCTCAGTAGGTGGAGTCACCCTAATAAATTCATCCTGTCCCAAATTTCTGTCAGCAACTGACGATACGTCGACTAACAAGTTGGTTCTTGTACTCGCCAACACGGGCACGGCGCTTTAGCTCTTGTCCCCGTGTGGGTCGGTGCAACGTCGATCGCATCTTCAACTTTTTCCGGCTACGCCCTTTTGTGACCATTTCTGACGTGTCGACTTAGTACTATTTCAAGTCTATCAAAACCGATACATTTCGTGCTCCAAAGATTAAGCAGACCCCAGGATTTTCTCATCAAAATCTGGGCTAGCTCGCGTTCTCCAGGCCGACCGCGGTGTAGTCTCCGCAGTTCCAACAACAGGCCTCCTGCTACACCAGGCCTGAGTCGCCTGCAGGTAATGTATAATGAAAATCGCGAAAAATGCTTGGCGATTTTGGTAGTTTTGTTTTCCTTTTTTTGACAGGTGCCGTTTGAATCAAACCAGTCATATACTTCTATTTGGGATATTTGTTTAACCAAGCACGACAATAGGCTAAGCGCAACGGTCAGTCTGTTTTTTCCGTGACGAGTTAGCTTTAATGCGCGCCTAGGCTTCACGACAAAAAGGTAATTGCCGGCGAGTTTCCCAGCAACACTGGATGACGATTCAGGGCGTGCGAAAATGTATACTTGATATGGGGAATTGTCGCTTTACGTAGGAGCATTGAGCGAATAATCTCTGATTGCAAAGGGGATTTATATGGGCGCGCTTCTATTACCAATACTACAACTGTAAGTTAATAGGCACAGAAACTCCCCGGTATTTGAAAGGTGTGTGTGTGTGCGTTTGTCATTAACTGCGTTTGCTCACAGTTCGATAGGTGATTAACAACACGGAAGAATACGGGTCGGCCGATCGGAGCTGTTGGGGGACCGCGGAGAAGATAATATTGGCCGAGTAAGCCTTGACTTCGGCTTGCTGCTGTATATAGCTCTTACAAGGTCACAATAACCGTAATAACGAGGTGGCAGGTAATTGCGTCCGGATATTAACCCCATGTTAACGATACGTTCCTCCGCCAAGTATTTATCGTGGGGACAGCAAGCCGGCCGGCTATATACATATCGTAGAAAGTGATTCCTACAGCAGTGACACCATCACATCCAGTGTAGATGTGATTCTGTGAGCATTACAACGCTACGAGTGGCTGCTGGTAATGGACCTATTTATGACTGCCGCAGAGCAGGAAAATCTCCCAATACGATGTTTCAAATGTCGCTTGAGCTTGGCCTTTTGTTGATGAAGGAGTCAGTTATCCTCGAACGGCTCCGTACGTACGATCAGGGGTTCCGATGTTCGTTGGCTCCAATGACGTTGCTTCCTTACGTAGCTGGCTCGTAGTCGACCGAACCAAATGTTCAAGTCGACGCGATATTTCACGAAAATACGCGTCCATTCTGCCTTGGGCCGTCCATGGACTTGTTAGGGCCAGCAGAAAACCTTCAGCAGAGAATGTGCAAGGATTGCATTTATTTTGGAAAAGGTTTACGCCTTTCGTGCTGTTAGCACTTTATTGATCTCCGAGAATATACAAAACGTACGACCCTCCTATCCCTCTTGGTCCCCGTTATCCAATCACATATTCTGTAATGGTGAACTAGTTAGTGTTGACTAAATTGGAAAAAAGCCTCAACACCATTTGAGCACCTTCTTCGGTGACACTGACTTGTTATTGAGAAAGCTCGCAAAGGGAGATATCTAGGTAAATAGATGGTTCTCGATGCTCGCACAAATACATTGATAGGCCATCTTGTCATTGCTGAATGCGGACCCTTCTTTTCTACCCCGATAGTTGTCATTTATAGGTTTTCTAGTGATTTGCGCCAACTGAGTACTTTATTTTTAGAAAAAAAAAATACTTACGCAGTTAGCATTGTAGCATACCTTTGATTTGTATCAGTATATCCTGAAGGTGATTGGAACCGTATACGTGGCACAGTTGGCAACAGGTTAGCTACATTTACAGTTAATATTGATAAGTAAAATGTATTGAATTCAATCTTATAAACGACCGTTGAAGCATAGTGAATTACTGATGAAGTCGTGTGAATTATTTTCCTATCTAGACACACATCGGTTGTGCGGAGAAACTAAGAATGAGTCCATTCATTGTTCCCTGGACAGGTATTAAATCTTCTGTGCACGTAGGTAATCTAGCGGTAACCCTCGCGACCAGGTCGCAACCTTTCTGTGGTGAATGCATTCCCTGAGGCCGCGTTTCCTCCTAATTTAGCTATGGGGCCGTGAAATTTTATTTATTCGTAAATCTACCATTGCGGGTTAGAAAATACGTTTGGATGAGATGCATGACGCCATCTTGAATTTCTAGCATATCTGTTGTTGTTCTATGAGGAAGCCATAGTTGTCGCGAGCCTTGCAGGAATCTGCAGAGTCTGCATAAAAGAGCAGCCGGAAAATAGCCTTGTTTTAGCTGACTACAAAGTGTTGGCTGACTTGTCCGTCTACAGTGGGAAGTATGGTAAAATCTAAGACCACAGAAAGAAACGCACCGCTGTATAGCCTTCTCTGAATTCTCAATCAATTCAACGAGTCGTCGTTTTGTAGTAAAGAGAGAAGGGGGACACGTTGTAAGAGGACGTCTTGAGTTTAAAACACATTATAAAATTTGGTAGAGCATTTCTGTGTAGGCGCGGAAAAAAATATACGTTTTTCCGAGGTGTGTGAATTTGCACGGGAACCTTCTATGAAGGTTCTTAACAACGATATAGTCGATTGCTCGTATGTCTTCCTATTGCTTTTCTTTTTCACTACCAGCCACCACCCAACAATAAACGATATCGCTCTCATCTAGTTGTAGGTTTGCACACATTCAGTAGATGTGTGCTAGTCGTCGCTGTTCTAATCGAAAAATGGCTGATCGAACAATTGTGTTTTACTTTTGTTTGAAGGGGGAACTTCGGGCAAGGCAACCACTGTTGGTGCCACCGACGCTAGCGCAGATGCGGCAACGCCTCAAGTTTCGACTTGTTCGGATGACTGGGACGACAGCGATGAGGCGGAAGACGAGTCGCTTTTGTTCGATGAGGAATGCCCTCGCATGCAGTGCCAGCGTCAAGCCCGGCAGTTTGTGGAGCTTCTGGCACGAGTGGGGACTCTTGAACGAACCATTGGGGACCTTCGGCTCGACTTGCGTGACAAAGTAGGTACACACACAATAACGTTTTTTGTCGGCAGAATGCGCCCTTTCGGCTATGTCACGAGAAAGTGTCAATTCCCGAATATTCATGACAAAACATATAATGCAAAATATAATACGATGAACAGCTATAGTATTATTCGTATTATTTCTCCCACCCACCAGAAATCAATCGTATCAGTATTTATGCCAAGGGGCTTTGCTTCAACATTCCAGAACCCTTTTGAAACATCATCAAACCTGCCAGGGTCTGATACACTCTGTAAAATGTATGGTTCGGGAATAATCTAAAAATATCAGCGTCAGAATCATTCATCCCAATGTACAATTGAGTAGCAGGTAATCAGGCCAGCTACTTTAAGGCGGGCCCTCTAGAAATAGCCAACATAACAAGAGAACATATAGTTTCGAAAGAAGTGAGTTTTTTTTATCGCGATCTAGTATCGCAGTTTAAAAGTCTGTTTCTTGACGGCTGGAGGTTTCAGCCTGGCAGTACCTCGTTTCATTACGGACACACGTTACAGGAGAGGGAGATCGCAGATCTGCTGGTTCAAATGAAAAAGTCACCTTCGGCAAAGATGCAAGCGGAAAGCGACTGCCAGCAATAAACCATCGAGAAGCTGCGGGAGATCTCAATGCTCTCTGGCCGTCGAACAGGCCTTAGAGGTAGTCCTGCGAGGATTCGGTCATGAGGCAGCGCCGAAAATAGGTGCCTCGGTGATGGATTTAGCAAAACGGTTTTGGCCATAAATGCTCCCACGGGAAAAAGATGCCTAGCCACCGTTCAAGTACCCCCAAAGAGATGTCGTTTCACAGAGTTCTACGGAGTGCTGCTGGAGCGTCTATGGGGGCCAAGTTTTCCGTTTAAACTTCGAATTCGCGCAAGCACTCTGCGACATTTTGCGGAAGACGCATCCGGACCGGTAGAATCGACATCGACGGAGGCGATCCAATCAACGCTTATCGCTTGCAATCGAACGACGACACGCGTGACGATGACAGCGGCAAACGTCGAGCAATCCAAATGTGAAACCCGTGCTCCCTTGGTTTCATCGTCTGCGTCAATGCGAGACGGAGTGTGACGCTTCGGCGCAATTTGTGTAGGGATACGTAATTTGTGCATATAGGGATACGCTAAATCGTCCAGCGTTTATTAACGAATTTTGCTTGGACAATGATCCTTCGTCAGTGGCCGATGACCTACGTCTCTTAAAAACGACGTAACGGGGGTCGCGACAGACGGCGATTCGCGTTTATCGTCTTCGTATCAAAAAAATTCATGGGATTGCTTCGAGGATCAGACTGCGCAGTCTCGTTTAGATGCAACCGCTGGCGCTCAATAGGATCATTTCGGTAAAAAGCACGTGAAGGCTAACCAAATACGAAACAATAAGGTTTCTTGTACATAAAATGCTCGCCTTCATTGCGTTAACTTAACTTAAAATTCAGATGGGTAGAGTATGTACAATGGCCAATATATATATATATATATATATAATTTTTTTTTCTAATTGTTATATATAGTTGCTTTATTTGGTGGACGCTCGTATAATAGGTTGTTATTGAGAGGTTTAGCGTCGTAAATGAGTCAGTTATTGCGTGCTACTCACTAGATCAAACTACAGTTATTTCCGGGATAATCAAAAAAAGGGTACAATTGATGGTCATAAAAAAGTATTCCATTTTTCGCAAGAAGATCACAGTAGCCTCCTTCCTATCGGCCCATCATAAACGTAGTCATATTAATTCACTGTGGTGTGACGGTGTAATTTAATCTGCGATGATTATAATCGGAGATAGAGGATACATGTCTTTTGGAATCCGTCCTAGACTTAACTAATATTGTAGAATCCAAAGCACGTATTTAATTTAAGCCGCCACTTCACTAGTGGCACGCAGCGTTCCCTTGAACAATCAGATTTACATCAAGCGGAGGTCACGGAGAGAGCGAGGGTATTGAGCATTCGATACAAAGCTCGGTTGCCCCAGAGCCGCGAAGGACGTTCTCTATTTTATCACTTACAGGGCAGCTCCTGTATTCTAAACCAGTAAGGCGAAAAAGCCAAAGGATGACTCGTTGCAGGTCGCCTGCAAGTGCGTGCGTGGATGCGTGCGCGCGCGTGTTTGTGTGGGTGTGTGTGTGTGTGTGTGGATGGATGGAAGGGCGCTGGAACGCTTGGAACCCCCATCTTTACAAGTCCAACGTTGCTAGGGGGGACAAAGAAGAATGTTAGGTTGGACGGCAATTTCCTCAGATGAAAAATTGCATTGCGCGCTGTTCTAGCCGTCACGACCAGTAGGACGTGTTGGCAGGTTTTCTGTATATCTACGGCAGCCTGAAGAGTTTGCCCCACGGGCGAATACTTTTAGAAAATTTTACCGTGCCTTCGGCGAAACCTAACAGCTCTTATCATCTTGGTTGCTCAACTCGGTCCGGCACTTCTGGAGCTTTGGGAAATCCTGTTAAACGACTACTGATACAACTTCATTAGGGGACGGAAGCTTAAGAACCACATCGGTATGCAAGGGCGAATGGCCGTCGAAACACCAGAGTATTGTCTACAATCGCTTAGTACCTTATGTTTGCATCTAAACTGGGAACGTAGTTAAATATCGGCGTCAACAATAAGATAACTAAAAATACTTAGTCGAAGTAGTTGTATACCAATAAACGACGCCTTTCTCTACTTGTGGCATTCAGGCAGTATGTAGAAAAAACGTAACATTCGTAGACATTTTTTTCCAGCTATTCAGATCATCAGTACTCGATACTGGTGCACACTGGTATCCGCTTGACCATTTTAACCTATCTACTAACATATACCGTCAGGTCTTCATTTCGATGTGAACCGGTTCAACGTTTAGCGTTTGGCGGCAACAACTATTTTCGTCGTGGTCCTCCGAGCAAAGGCTGCTGAGAATAATATATCGTGTCATTTTCTCGTCTCGTGGAGAAAGATGGTGCACCCGTGGTGTTCACCCTCGAAAATGATTGTCGCCCACCACATCACAACTCTTCACATTCTCCCGATATTTGTATTTCATTCGAACCTGCCAAAATGTATATCCAAACTTCCCAGTTGATTCCGTGTGGAGATACCGCCCTCGAGTTCTTCGAACAATTGGATCGTCTCATTATTTCTACTTTTGACACCGGCAATTTGTTCGCTCTCTTCGATTATTCTCTGCCAGTAAAAATATATGACAGGCCTACGTGTATCACCGTTGTGCGGAGCAGGCTTCGCCTAGTTGATGGTCACAGAGGCTATGCTCGCCGGTATATTCCGTTATTCAGTTACTACTAGATTATTGCCTACCCATCTTGGTCGACACCTGCAAAAGGGGCAGACGCTTCAGCGATATTCAACGCCACTATCCAACTGCCGGTCCGCTAGCCGTTACGCGTTTGCCACCGCACTCCGGCGGGACTCTGCCCGAGACATTGCTTCCAGAGAAGCTCTCTGAGAAAATGAATCACTGCATTTCCAAGCCTAAGTCGGCGGCGGTCGGAAACTCGGGCGCGGAGGCGCCCGTGTTCCTGAGCAGATTCTGCGGTTAGAAGGGCAACCGCAGAACCGCGTAATAGGTAGGTGCCGTCGTGCGCCGAAAAAATGAAGGTCATCCAGGAAAATTCATCTCGAATCGTGCCGGTGGGGGACGATATGGCACAAACGTGAGCTCATCCTCTGAGCTTCTGTGCTTTTGAGGTTCTCGGATGGCAGAATTCGTGTTTGCTAAAAAAAGGACAGATTTTGTCGAGGAGCGATCTCACTAGCATCGCTTTTTGGCTAAATTCAGCTATTTGCAGCGGACCGTAGGAAATGCCATATGTCTATAATGAAAGAAAAGCAGGATTCAAGGTCTCGGATACGTTCAACCGCTGATCGGCCAAAAACAAAGAGTGAGTGTGACCGAAGCAACGCCGCTACACTCGCGACCACATCGCTGTTCATAATGGTGAAAAGTTGGAGTGGCGTGGATACGCGCAGAAAAAGGTATCTATTATTCGAGACTATAAGGGTCATAACCCCATCTGCCAGATATACGAGAATCCTTGGGGAATTCAGGTGAAAGCACTGCCGAGGAAAATGTTTAGAAGATAACCTCGTCAATTGATTACAACCTGTTATGATTGCGTCTGTTGATGTAACATCTTAGTGAATTAATCCGTTTTCTCGTTTATACATAATGGATATAATCGATCAGAGTTATTTGTTGCGACGGCACATAGAGGGGAAGCCAAGTGCGTCTCGGAACGTTCCTGGTAACCCTGTCCTTGCAGCACACTCGAATAATGTAATGCATTGTATAAAGTCAACATATGACCTCGACGAGCAAAGCTGAGTTTAGAAACAAGGGATCGGTCGAAAAAAATGAGTGCAGAGAAGTGTGCTCAAATAAAATCTCCATATTCAGTGACGTATATCAGTTTCGGGTCGGCTTTCATTACAAAAAAAGGATTCTTCGAAAGAAACGTGGATTCTCCATCAGATATTGTTTGCAAATTGGTGAACGGCAGGCGCGTTTACATACGTATAAATTCTAAGTAGCAGAAAAATGAGCATCAGAATTTCAAACTATGATGAGACGAAATGCACTAGTTCAAGTTGAGTAGGAACAGCTGGCTTTACGGTGCACAGCCACACAAGGTCTTTGGC
>MNPL01007902.1:0-15858 GCA_002081605.1 Tropilaelaps mercedesae | reverse complement strand
AAAGAGACCTCAGCCGCAACAGTCAAGTTAGCTATTGGCGAAGGGCACCCCCACTTGAAATTGAGGTGGCTACGTAGCATTTCGTGTATCATGCGGATAGCGGTACAACGAACATACCTCCGAGACCACACACGCGGACGCTCACAAACGACCAGATAGAGTCGTGCACATATAAAGATCCTAGATGATGTCGTATTTGGCATCTGACAACATGGCTCGTTAGGGTAGTGACACTGGGCATTCAATATAGGATCTGCTTTCCAGAATTTCTCTAAACGACCATTTCTTCTGTTGTTCAATACTCACCTGCTCGACTTCATCTCACACATTTTCGCTAACACGAATGATTGTTACTACTCAATTAAGTAAAGAGTTGTGTGTAAGTGTAGAGGTAAAGAGGTGTCTAGAGGGTATAATAAGACGTTGTGCATAATTTTCCCATTATTTAGTTTGTAATTAAAGTTCAACTAAACGACAGTGTTGGCTGTTTAGCATATGAGGCATTCAACATTGAAACATTGAGCGGCATCTTCTTCCGAAATTCACGGATAAAATTCTCATTAATTAAGCTATTTGGAGGTACAAATGAGACTTCAGTTGTTCAGTATCTGCCACTCGTAGCTGCGAGACATATTCTAACAGTCACTGAATTACCATCACTTTTAACAGTAACTTAGCAGTTGTGTAACAGTCACTTTTTCAAAAGATCGAAATCAAATCCAATGTCGAAATCAAGAGATCGAGCCAAAACTCATATCAAAGAGCTCAACTGCTGTTTCGATCGGTAGTCTTCAAAGTTATCGATCTAAAGCTTCGATTTTTGCTGCTGTAATTTGGCGCTCACCTCATCAGATTTTCACATATCGAACAGAATAGGTCATTTTCTTCGAAACTTAAGCCGTAAGGCTTAATATGTAAAACATTTCTTGTGATTTAATACGCAGTCGATCTGTCGTGGCAGCACGTTCACCTATTCTGAATTTTTCCGCGTCGATCCTTGGATGCGTTACATTTTAAATTCGGCCAAAAGACCAAGAAGCTCATTAGCTCCTTTAGTGAGTGATGGCGCTTGTGCAGATTCGATTGAAAATGACGTTGTTGTCAGCGCACATAATCAAGTTGAACTTCGATTCAAGCACACTCGGTAGACTATTCGTCAAGCAACACAACAACAGCGACCCAAGGGTTGTCTCCTTGAAGATCACTTAGTCAGGAATGGTTTATTGCATGCAACGCCGTCAGCAATGGCGATCGAGTTCGATTCCGGAGCGTATTTATTTATTACACGACGAGTCGTCGGTGGGATCTCTTTTGCACAATGAATGAGATATGACAAGAGAGTGACACGCATTTTCTTTTTCTTAGGGACAATTGCAATGCAAAACAATGTTTGGCAAAATCGCCAAATGAATGGTCGTTCGACCCACACATTCGACACCGTAATTTAAGGGAACCGTCATTAAGCGCCATTGTAGCAGAAAGGTTGCCTTTTTGTTTCGCTGTACGCAGGCGAACAAAACAAGTCGACATAAGCGACTAATGGAATTACCTAAACGTTTACAACATGTATACACTTCACCATTCATCTACTCGTCAAGTCACTGCATCGTTCTTTGTCACCTGGCGCGCATACACCTAATTTGGTAATCTTCAAAGCGCTTCTTAGTTCCACTTCATTGAAGTGCTAGACGTCGTTTTCCCTCGGGACTGGTCCCTCTAGCTATGAAGGTTCACTCTCATTCATGTGCGAACACTAACCCCTCGAAACCCCTTGACTGACACATACATACACACTGACATCTCACACTCTCCATTCGCATTATTCCAGTTCGTTGCACTTGCCCAACCGGACCATCAGCGTCTCTCGGCCTCGCGTGTGCTAACCTTCCAAGCTTCGTCTCTGCTCACCTCAGCTTGATAACACATCTTGTAATAGCCTGTAGAGAAGAGACCAACCTCCTCGGAGCGAGCACTTCCCATCTGATCACTCCGGTAGCGCCAATAGCAGTTGCTTATCTTTGCTGTTACGTCTTATCTCCATCTTCAAATAGGTAACTTGACACGATAAGTCTGTGACCAGTGGGGCGCACAGGGGAGGTGGGCGTATGGACGGACCACTTCAACACCACCACCACCAGTCTGTCTCTGTCTCTCGTCTTTAATCTCTGCCGAACGGCCGCTGTTTGAAACCCGCGTAACGCGATTGCCGCTTGGACTAACGGTGGCGGCAGCGGAGGCGGCGGTGGCGGTGGCGGTGGCGCCTTGCTTGTTACTATGCTCGCAAGAGGAGTTCAGATTGGCTTAGCCAGGCGAGCACAAATTGGCCATCGCGAAATACGTCCGAAGCGGCATCAGCGTTGTTACCGAACACGTCCTAACTCGTAGCACGATACATTTATTTGAATACTTGTTCGTGGACGAACTCTAGTCTTTATTAAACATGAGAGATTCGCAGATACACGCGAGAGATCTGTTCGATTTTAATGCGCTCTGAGACGGAATTGTCTGGACGCTATAATGCTGGGGGGTATCCCGAATGTGGCTTTCAAGCGTCCCTCAACTAACGTCGCTCCGTCTACGCGCGCGTTCTAGTACGCGCGCAGTAGATTCTACTGAACACATTCGACCTCTAACTGGAGCTCGAGCTCGTTGACAAATCGAGTAGAGGAATGCGCACTCGCAAATCGTTTGCAATGCTTTCGTAGGTTCGCAATTAGCGTTGAGGCAACAGCATCTCGTTGACAAACTCTCGTCGGACGACGATTGCTTCGTTTTTCTTCAACACAGTTGATCTGACGTCTGCGGCTAACGACAAGCGTGGGAATCCGGATCCGGCGTCCAACAGCTGTAGCAGCTATCGAATCACCATCGTCCTTTAACGCGACCTCATAAAGACGCTGTAAAAATATAGTCTTTCGATCGAATCAGAACGATTAGTTCTCGTTGCGGATAGTCTCCATTTCACTTTTCCATCCCTTTTTCCATCCCTTTCCTTGGCATCTCTGCGATTGAATGACCTTCAAGAGGGCGCTTCCTCTCACAGCTGAGACTCCGTCCACCATACGAAGTCCGATTGGCGACCAAACTGGTGAAGACCACGCGAAGCGTCAGGACAAAATATCAGGACAGTTCAGCCTGACTAGTTCGGGCTACATTTCTAAGGCAAACGACGTGAAGACGCTTTCGTAGCAGATCTTCGACGAACTCGTTCTTAAGCCTGTTGCAGAGTCCTCTTAATACTTTGTACGGAAGGCATCTCTAACTTTGGCCGACTAACTTTAGCACAAGGAAGTTAGACAACTTTGACGATCGTCGTCACAAAGGGGATGCACGAAACGATGCGTGTCGACAGAAAAGTGTGGGGTTACATCAGTGAGTGAACTGAGCATCGAATACGAGCAACGCTTATGCAAAACGAAGGCGAGCCTGCAGTTGAAGTTCGGCTTGGAGTTCGGCAAGGGAGTGTCGGAGACCGAATCCTACATGACCCCGATCTTCTAGGTAGCGCGCGCTATATAGATTGCGTCCGTATGAGCAATACACAATCGTCTATCCTTTCAAGCGCTCTCTCTATCAGACGGACCATGCGCAGGGCCCCGTGGGTCGCTTTCAGATAGCAGCATCGGATAGCCACGACCGAGAACAACTTGTGCTGCAATGTTTGCGATGTCAAGAGCTCGTGCGCGGGCAGGGTCGTGGAACGTGTCGAAAGAGAGCGAGAGATAGCGAGAGAGTCTGCCTTGCTGAGTGGCAATTTGCATGCTAAGCTGTCGGCACCCAAAGAGGAATACGACGACCGACTGCTGACTGAGTCGAAGATGACGAAGGCTTAGGCGAGGGAGGCACTGTCATCGTAGCTAACTTGTGAACGTAGGGAAAACACGACTGGAAAAAAGTGCCTGTCTGACGTCTGGTCGGAATCGAGTAAGCGATTCGAGCAGCGGCATAGCTAATTATTCCGAGCAAACGAGCCGACGTAATCTGAAGAAATTGCACACTTATCTGAAACGATGCCAAACATCACCGATACTTATGTGACACTGCACTCAATGAAATGCCTAACTTAGACATAAGTAACAGATGTACCTAGAAATATTCAAGTAGATTGAGTTGAGCCCAAATTTTCATACAACTAGCTTGTTATGTATAGGTTGAATTAACTATATTGTTTTGTCAATAAAACAGTCGTTATTGGTGATTTGAAAATAGCTGTCCGTACCAATCATGACACGCTCCGCAGTTGTACACGTTTACTCCGCGGACTCAACATCTAGCCGAGATGGTTCGTCTAACTCCACGGGGTTTTCTTTTAGGATTGTGACGACGAGCACCCTAAAACGCTCTGATTTGTCCGACACGGAAACATAATCCGGAAGTTAACAACAACAATGCACAATGAACCACAAACTACGATTCACTCTGTTACAATGACCACCACATTTGGCACCTTCGCCTAAAACGATGATGATTCCCGAGAGTAGGGTCCGTCTAAGAGAACAACCAAATGCAAGTTAGAAGTGACTGCGTGCGCAGGTTAAACTTTGCACACATTCAAGTAAATATTATTGATATAATAATTGTTACTGTCATCACTCGACAACAATCATCATAATAATGATGACGATAGTAATAATGATTATTATTATTTTTGACATTAGCAATGAAAAAAGTTTTTGCTCGAAAGCTCTGTAGATGCTATGTAGATGCGTTTCGAAATGCGTTTTTAGCTAAATGTTTAAATAAATTAAAAAAAAATCGCAGTAATTAGAATGAATGGCTTTGCTCGTTAATGCAACGTTTTAATAAATTAGCTAGAGGATCAAGCTAGGATGCGTTTACATGTTAACTCGTTACTTGTGCCGATTAAATAATCATGTGTAAGCTAAAATAAGCAATTTGTGCCTCTCTGTTGCTGATGGACTGCGAGAATTTTATAACTATGATGTCGTCTTTGCTCCGTATATGTTTATTTGCAAAACGAAAGAGCGTTCTACTCGACCTATTGAGTATCCTAAATCGTTTTGGTACGTTCATTAGGTTACCTAACGAACTTGAACGCAATACTGTTCCATTAGATGCTTTAAGCGACCTGTATTTCTGAGATTTAGGGGCACATTTATTATTTCGCTCTAAAAGTAAATATAATCTAAATAGCAACTATATCTCGGACCGTGGCAATATCAGCCCCCACTCGACACGGAACATGAAGGTTTTTTACTTTCATGTTCCGTGTCGAGTGGTAACGCCGAAATATTTCGAGTTTCAACAATAGTGAGATCGGTATGGGGCTCTCGAAATTTTTGGATATATCCACACCTGTGTATGTCTCCCGAATCATTAGTTTATTTTGTTTTATTTGTTTAAAGCTTCTTATCAATATGTAACCGCCAAGAGACGGTGGAATAACGTGTGTAAAGCATCATTTTATCTAAATGCTTTCGATTGTCAAAATGATTTTGCTCGTGTTCGTTTGTATTGTATTTCGCTTTTGTTGTTTTATAAGTGAAAATTCTTTTCCACATCACTACAATTAGGACAACTCTTTTTGATGGCTACCAACAATGGCCGCCCTCTTTAATGGCCACACCCTTTCCCGTTTTCCTCCTCTTTATTCTCCCCATATCCCTTCATCCCATTTGCCGCTGTCGGCCACTGCCCCCACCTCTTACACCGGTTCTCCATGGAAGCCCCATGGGCACAACCCTGTCTGCCCTGAAGTCAGGGGGTTCCCTGATTAAGTGTGATGTGCTTACCTTCAACAACGCTTCCCCGAATTCCACACAGAGTAGCCGCCTCTGCATCGAGTTGCTTCCGCGGTAGTAATCGAGTCTTTGCTTAGCGAGCGAGAAGGGTAAGCTCCCGTGATGCTCCTGCTGTCGCCGTTGTCGTTGACGTTGTCGTCTATGGCATACCGCCGCCGCCGCCGCCGCGGTGCTTGATGGCTTACCCGAGCTGTCCCGTCGGGGTGGGACAGGACGTGTTGCCACGGCAACGGGGCGAGGCGAAGGAGGAGGAAATAGCATGGGGGAGGAGCAATGATGCGTGGAGAACCTGGGTTTGGCCCCCAATCCGTCGTGTGGTTGCTACATGGGGTTGGGGAATTCGACTCTGGAGAGGGCATAGCGGAGAGGGCAAGCCAATTGAGTGAGAGTGATATGAAGCCACTTGCACGCACTTGCATTAGGGCAACGAGGGAAAGACGCAATGAGAGTGAGGTAAATTTGGCGAGGATGTCTGAATGTGTGAGAGAGTGAGAGAGAGTGAGGGAGAGAAGGAGAGCTGAGATCCCGCCCATGGCACAAATCTGTGCCCTAGGCCCGCTGCTACGCCTCCCCTTCTGGCCTCTTGCCGCTTCCCCGTTGCGGCCTTCTCAGCCGCCAGCTTCTCGGTCGGTCGCTCGGTTGCAACCCCGCCACTTGAACGATGGATGTCAAGGAGTGAACTGGCCATTGAAGCTCGTCGGCCGAACAAGACGAGGACAGCAGCAGCAGCAAGCGAAAAGCGAGGAGCATACGAAGGGCTGAGGGGCTTAGCAATAGAGTGAACCAGCTGGCCATAGAACGGGAAACCGCCGTTTCAGGTCCTAGACAGGGAGGTGGGCTTTCAGTGACGGCCGAATGTTCACATATCCATCCAAATACTCACATACATACATAGGTTCAGGCCATCTAAGAAGCTACGCTAGAGCCTGTGAACGAGTGAGAGTGGGAGGGGAAATGGTCAGTAGGCTAAGAGGAAGTGAAAAGCGGGGGGAGAGTAGGGGAGCGTAAAGGGGAATAGTGCAGGGAAGAGGCGAGTTCTATTACTCATAATCTAATTTACCCGCCATCCACTCCATTCACTTAGCTTATCCGTTGATACGGATGTGGCACTTTCTAGGATGCGGTTGGCGAGTACACGTTCGTATGTGTTCAGACACCAATATGAACATACATGTATATGCCCGAATTCAGTGGCTAATAATGATCAAGCGACAGTTTGGAAGTTTACCACGAGCATATGACAAGGCTTCTTGGGTTTCTTCAATTCAGCTACCCGGCTAAGTGTCAGAGGGGGAGAGATACGTTATACGGACGAATGGAGTGAGGGAACGGAAGGCAGCGGATAAATAGATCCCATAATCGGATACGAAAGTAACTGGGGAGAAGCTGAAAGCAGGCGGGTGGAGCGGAAGATTAAAGTGCTGAAGCGAACGCTAATAGATTGCCACCCGATGAGGAAAGCCAGCTTGAACAAATAAATTTGAGCCTAATATTGCTTTTGGCAACTATTGGCAGATTATTTGGCCATTTTCGGTTTATGTTACTGCCCTTAGGCGCTGAAAATTAAGTTACAAAATATAATATGTAGTCCGTCACTCTATATGTAATATACATCCGACATGAAATATAAGCCTCAGGGTCAAGAAGAATTTGCCTTGCCCTTTTCAATCCTCACGATTCTCTCAATTGGTCAGAATTAGTTAGAATATAAAAAAAACGACACAATGGCTCTTTACATGCGTATTTATGTGATCATCCTCCATGATTATTTAATGATTATTAATTTAATTTAATTTAATGATTAATGATTATTTAATAAGTGATTGATCTCATACAAGCACCGAGCACTCGATCCTACCACTATTCAATCATGACTAGATTCGCTCATAAGTTGCTCAGTATTCAAAACGCCATGGCACTAGTAAAGGTCAGTTGTAATTCTTGGCCGATTGTTGACCTTGTAGAAACTCAACACAGTTTAAAATCATCGCACACGTCTCTTATAAGCAGAAGATACATCTTGTTGACGTTTTCGATCGTGTTACGAGCATTGCATCGATTATTAAGAATTTGGTGAATTTGGCAGATACATTGAACGTTTCGCCATTTCTCGGGATAAGAGAGAAATTTTGGCCACATTTGTTAGAATTTCGCAAGTATTTGAAGAATTCGAAAATATGTATCAAATGCATATATGCTTCATATGACAAATTCAACTTTTGACTTCCAATTAATTAATAAAATAAAACTAGGTAGTTTAAACCGGGTGTAATTTTGCTCGCATGTGGGATGTGCGGCCATGTACGCGCGAAGTCAATCAGAAACAAGGTAGAACGATTTGGGCGAACACGTTAAATTATAACAGAGTGCTTCGTAGATAGACAAAAAACATTAGTGTATAACACTCATTAGTGTTTTCAATGTGACAATCTATAATTTTCTGTAAGTTTTACTAAATTGAGCTACGAAATATTCTATCGTATGAATATATGCTCCTCGTTACACCATATTGCAAGTTATAATAAGACATAATAAAAAAATGCTTAATAAAACATCATTATACCATAAGGTAACGCTCACAATCTATACATCGAGATAATTGTGGATACAAAACTACTCTATTTTATATAAAATGGACAAATTTAATCTTATGTCTAGTCGAGTATCATTACGCATTTAGTTTAGTGATTTTTTCTATTTGTTAACTTGTTTGTTCAAATATTGTGCAGCAGACAATCGATGTTATGCATTCTTTCTATAAAAAAAAAAACAAAACAGCCCAATGGCAGAGTAGACAACGGGCTAATTTGCAGTGTCGATCTCCAGCTGACGCTATATTTTTGGCGTACTGTTTTACGGTATATGATAGTCTGACAGATGATCCGGCAATAGCCATGTGTTTTGTGATAACTTGGGTTACCAGTGCACCCTAGGTTCAAACCAGTATGCGTCGAAGCCATCACAGCTGATGTTTATAACCGGATGTTCTATGCGTTAATTAAGATTATAAATTCGTATCGAAAAACGTAAATGTGGATTTAATTATAGGATGTTCTTCATCGTCTGTAGCTTGCAGCTTAAGGCCAAATGTCGTCTACGGAAATTCCTTATATGTAAATTGATATGTTGACAGTACGCGAACTAAAAAAATGACATCGTTTGATCTAAATTCATTAATGCAATCAAAACACCATATAGTTATCATAATTTTTGACATGCGAGCACATTTATATCTACGTTGTCAACGTATAGATTTCAATCGATTTAAAAAAATATCACTATTGAATGGATTAGTATAACGCTGCTTGATAAAGTTTTTGTGAACGTGATGCTAAAGAAATGTTATACGCATATCCGATGGCGCCGAAGATTCAAATTTGTAAACCAACGCTGCCAACGCTGTCGTCTGCTGCAATGTTTGCATTGAATTGGAAGTTTCTTAATACGCCTCCCGCCGACAACAATCGAGGATCATTCGTAGAGCACTCCTATTGTAATTTGTATTGTACCGGTATTGCGCTTTAAACTGTCGTTCAATCGCATTTAGCCACCAAAATACACGTCTTCGCCTGTACATTGCGGTAAGATCACGTCCTGAGAAGGACAATTTTTCAGACGTTTCTCCGAGGACGTCCCGCAATGGAGGAGATCTTAGGAAATGAAGTATGGGGGCAAGTGCCTTTAGGCGTACGATCTCAACTTGAGGAAACATGGAAACAACATGTTCTTGAACAAGAGGCTATACAGGTAGATTTTCTCATAATATACTTTTTATGTTTGTCAAGGTTGATTAAAAACAAAGCTCGTGGCTATAATCAACTCAAATTCAATTGTTTGTTCGGCCGGCATGTAATCGCTCTCAAAGCATATTATCATCAGCTAACATATAATAATTATTTTTGTTTGTTTGGTAAGTAATACCGTCACAATTCATATTTATGATTGTTGGAATACGCTGTATGTTCAAATTCCTTTTAAACCGCATCACACATGAATGCCCAGAACTAGATTTATTTAAAAGTTCCAAGAGCCTTGCTACTATCACGTTCCTTTTTTTGTAGAACAATGTGTGAAATAATTATATGGAATGCGCAACTCTATTGATTATGTATTTGCTTCAAAGTTGCTAGGCATGTGCTCTCAAACTTAATTGTGTTATTATCAGAGAAAATGGGCATCCTCATTACTCAATATAATGACTAGTTTAAAATAGGTTTAAAACAGCCATTTTAAATCGACATTATATTAAACAGCTCAACTCGCTTACTCTGAGTTCACACACAATTTCCTGAACTAGTCAGAACAAAACAAGCCTAGGAGCATAAGGAAGAACTAAATCTATTTCGGCTAGCTATACAGTGTAGGAAACTTTTTTTATATTCACGCCAAATCTATATATAAATATTCGGTAAATGTTAATGGTATCCGTCAATATAAACAATTCGAGTTGCAAATTTTTCAGATCCGTCTTAAGTTTCAATCAGAAGCCGAGTTAAATGAAGCAATTGCTGCCCGTGTAGCTTCTGATGAGCACCTTCACACTGTGCAAATGCAGCTCTCTGAATCTGAAAAGGAACTCTCATCTATCCGCCAGCAACTTCAGGGACTTCAGATGCAGACTGTTAAGGTGGGTAATGCCTGCTTTAACTACGATTCAGTAAAGACTGAGTACAAACAAGTGCTTATCTAGCTTCGTCTCAGGTTGTATTCGTCATTTTAGCTGAATCCGTGACAATATGCGTTCTGGAAACCCCAGAAAAACTGATTTTTGGTTACATAGGGGTCTTGAGCTTGGATTTCCTTATTTAGGAATATCCAAAAATGCACTGGCTAAGTGTTCTCAGGAAATAAGGATCTGTTGATATTAATGGCAAAGTACTGTTTACTATGTAGTATTATTCAGAATATTCACATAATATATATACATCAGGTGCGGGCTGATTATTTATTGCCGCAAAAAACTACTGAAATAGTCATTCAAATACTCAGTGTTACACGTATTAGACCTCTGTATCGCCCTATTTTCGCAAGATTCCAATTGTCTTGCGTTAAACAATGCGTATGCAGTTGAGTATATATTTTATTAACCTCTAACAGTGATACACAAACCGTGAGCACAAACCAAAAAATTTTTAAATATACCAATATTTTCAAAATACCACAGAACAGACTTTCTTTAGCAATCGCTTGATTCGAGTTATTTCATGAAGCGGTTTCTAATAGGCTAGAGCAGGTAATTAGCATTGAAGACTGCAGGCTTAGCCCTAACACAAAAAGCTGAATTGATTTTTCATAATATAGTGCAAATTCATCTGTCATGCCCACACCCATGTTCTCTTGTTTCTTATATGCCATTTTGTTTTATTATATCATTGCAACCTTCGTCATTCTCAATGTTCTTCCTCAGCTGAGATTATTAGGTGGTGTATCGTGCATTTCTACTCTCATTAGTCATTGCTGTGCTAATCGACCCGTCATTGAAGTTCTACGAATCCCTATACAGAGGTACAGACCAAAAACCAGTGCATCGCAAACAACCTGACTAAGATAATTACTTGAGCAAAAAATATTCTATTTAGTCTGATTAACTTTTGGTAATTGCTTAACGTGGTGAGAACTTGAGATATGTATGTTATCGCTATGATATAATAAACGTTCTTTTGGTGTAAACGCTATTTATTACTCTAGGTGGAGTCTGAACATGCGCTTAGTCTCGAAGAACTAAAATCGCTTCGGACATTAAGAGAGAAACTTGAAAAACAAGTAAAAGATTTGGAGGAAGAGCTTCAAAAAGTAAATAAAGATGCCGAAGAGTCCAGGTCCAAGCTAAAAGAAGCTGTTATCAGGTGGGACAAGACACTTCATTCTAGACTAGCGTTTTAGAACAAAGAAAAACAAAAATTAGCGGCTAATAAGATATGTCGAGAGTAAGGAAACGTCCATATGGCTATATACTAACGTCTATAAATTTATTCAGTTTGACACAAAAAGCCTATTTCGAAAATTAGCCGCTTACCACAGTGGAATATTATATCGCATTTATTTCAGGGCCCAAGAATGTGAAAGTATAAACGCATCGTTTAAGCATAAAAATGCTAATCTAGAACAAGCACTGCAAGTTCTTGAAAAGCGTGTGAATATTTTAAGTAAGGATCTGGATACAGCGAACTCCACTGCCAGCACAGCGCGGGCAAACGCGTCCAGACACATTGCTACTCTTCAGAGCGAAAAAGGGGATTTATCTGGCAGGTCAGTGATCTAAAATAAAAAATATATGGATATATACCTATGTAGATGTAATGAATTGGAGCACACACATGTTGAAATCACTATATAACCAGCATTAATATTTTTATAGCTTAGAGCAGTCGTTTAATCGGTCAAATATGAGAGACATAAAACAAACTGTCTAATATTTGTATGCGCATTCAAAATCGATGGCTTCAGGCTAGATGCTGCCACTTCGGAATTGGACCGTATGAAAGCAGAGTTAGCAACTCTCCGATCTAATCTTCAAACTATAATAGCGGAGAAAGAATGTGTCGAGTCTAGCTCTGCAAATATGGAAACACAGTGGGAGGCTGAGCTTACTGCCGAAAAGAAGCTTACAGAAGCCTATAAGATTGGTGAGTTGATAGACGACATGATTAGTTTCATAATACTTTAATGAATATTTTATATGTTTATAATTTAACCTACATGTAGTTAGTAATTAATCTAAATATGTAAACGCGCCGGTAGGTAAATGAAAAACATTTATACAGAAAAAATTAAAATAGCAATCCTCTTTTAATTGAAATCAAACCGCATAGCTATCCCAGTTGATTGAAAATTACTTGTCTGTTCTCCGGATTATATACCACTTCTGGTAAAGTTCTGTATCGAAAGATCTGTTTGCGAAGGTGCATGTGTCTCTGTGAGCATAACTAATGCGAAAAAATGTTTCAATATATATATCAGAAAAAATTGAACTTGGCAGCCCAAATAGCCCACTGGACGCACGATCTGAATTTACAACACTATTTTTTTCCAGTATGGTCCCTATGTATTGTATATAACTTATATATGGCTACGCGTATTTGTTTGAACAGGTGAAGAGACATACAAGGCGAAAATTAAGCAACTTCTCGACACTGCCAGTGATATTCAAAAGGAAAATTCAGAACTAGCACGCCAAAATGAAGAAGCTCAGATGAAACTTGCTGGTTTACTTTCTGATCTCAAGCAGAAGGTAAAAAATGACAGGCAATGTAGACGATG
Source organism: Tropilaelaps mercedesae (assembly GCA_002081605.1). Classification (NCBI taxonomy): domain Eukaryota; kingdom Metazoa; phylum Arthropoda; class Arachnida; order Mesostigmata; family Laelapidae; genus Tropilaelaps; species Tropilaelaps mercedesae. Next base: position 2,836 of record MNPL01007902.1, on the reverse strand, counting down.
TAACTCATGTTCATAAAAATATCGTGGACTATGACGAAACCACACAAAAGCCAAAGAGCAAGCTTTTTACAGCAGCATAGAAGTAATTCTATTTAGTGAGGAGGTCTTTCCGGTATATGCAGAAGCCAACACAATTAATCTCACTTTTAGTTTGCCCCAATTTTCCTTTGCTGAATGTTGCAATTTTATTAAGTTTATCTAATAAGTAAACAGATTATTGTATACACAATTGAACGTGTGATACTGCAATTTTATTTACTCTCTATATATAACAGAAATAAACCGAAAAAATGCACGATTTTAGGCCAGGTGGACTTTGTCATAATGATAGAAATCAACTTTCTAAAATTATCGAATGTACTGATGTACATTGAAGTTCACATATATATGTCAATACGTTTCAGAAGAATTAGAATATTATAAATGAGGCATTGGCAATCATTATTTTAGTTGCCGAATTCGCAACGCATGTTTTACTTTGTAAATCTAACTCAACGTCTAGGAAAGCGAAATTGAATCTCTGAAGACACAATTAGCCGAGACACGTGAACTTGTATCAACACGTGCCGGCGCGAGTGAATTTGCCAGCGGCACATCTGAGGAAGATATCCGACATCCACTTGTGGCATTACAAGGAAAGAATTCTGTGGACAGTCGTGTTGCTGAACTGCAAAAAGATAATCAAATGTTGAATCATACAGTACAACAGCTGACGAAAGAGGTAAGGGTTTTTCTCACCATTTTAGTTGTTGCGAGTAGTACCGAAATCTGAATTTGAAATGATGGAACTGACTGTGTTATATTTTTTCTTCATTATTGTAGGCAACATGGTTTTAAACCAAAATGTCAAAGACAAAATTAGAATTCCAGAAAAAATGATTAAGTCAGGTGGTAATAACTATGCAATGATTTAAACAAATCGGTAAGGAGAGATAAATATATTTGAGTTTTAATAATAGTTGTAAAAAACTTTTTCGTATGTGGAATGATAAAATATTTATAGTCCCGTTTCGGATTTTGACATGTTTAGCTTTTTGTGTGAGATGTCTGAGGATTTTGCAGAAATAGTTTTAGCCGTTTTGGTTGGAAAACTGATTTAGCCTTAGTTGTGGAAAAGCACATAATAACGAATTTATAGCATTTGGCTGAGCAAGGGATCTAAGAGCATTTCACACTATTATCAATTATTCTATGATTATCTACCTGACACTTGCCTTTTGCGACCTAGTTTCTGATAAAAGCTAATAATAGTTTCTGAAAAAAATCGGTTGTCACTACTGCCTCTAATTTTCTAATGTATTATTTTAACTAATTGTGATGGAATGTATTCCTGTGATAAATAGGTAAAAATTTCCCATGAAGATGAAGTGCATATTATCAATAGAGTTACAAGGAGAAAATAAGATTTCGTTATGAAACATACGCCGATCTGTCCTCAATACTGTCGAAGTGCTCTCTTAAAGTCGTAGTCACCGTTCTTTGTCAAATATGTCAAATAGAAGGGTGAAAATGAAAGCAAGATGATTAGATGGTACGGGTTACTATTAAAGTATGCTTCATTCGTGATGTCCGGGTCGGTAGCTAACAGTAGATTAGTCAGAAATCCTATTGCGGATCACTACCACCCTGAAAGGTATCGTAAAGATAGCATACATTTCTGTCACAAGACTCGGATCTGCAAGACGCTTTACTTGGTAATTCGTTGGCAAAGTTTCATTCATCAAATGGGCGTTTACAAATGTTGCTTTAATGGATTTTGATTCCGATCAAGTGTAGTGTAAATCAAATTAATTTTTAGGAGATTAGGGTCCCCGAATATTATTAGGGACTTGCTCGTTTTTCAGAGGTTATTTAGTTCGGAAGACACCGAGCCGGCTTCCCTGGCTTCACATTCTTTTACCTGAATTTTTGGCAAAATGAATGAGTACTTTGCTGCCAAGTGGCCACTGCTTTTAGGATTCAACTGTGTAAATAGCTTCTCACTGCAGTGGTATTAGGAACTAGCGCCGAGATTCTGCAATACCAGTTGTTTTGTATTCCGTCTGCTTGAAACCGCTAGACGGAGTCTTCAGATTTATTAGGTTTTCATATTGTCCATAAAGAGCATTTTTAATTTGTAATCAGTTTTTTCTATAAGCATCGAAGACGGGCGCTTTTTGAACAGAAAATACTCGTCGAGCTGTCTTCTCTACAAAACCTGCTTAACTCTGGGCTTCATTCTTGGCTTGGAATTGGGAGGACAGTGAGTTCTTGATGGTTTATTGGTCTTCAACAATAAGCACGTCTGTCGGGCCTTAATGTAAAGCCGCGAAAAAGGCATCACCTACAATCACATACCATGTGAGCCCTTGCCTTAAAGCACGACACGGAAGTCCCAGCGTTATGACTGCTAACCACCACAACCTCCGAACAATTAATCGACTTTCTTAGTTATGTCTCAATCTCCTTAGTCTTAATATGTTCCATGGAAATTCAACTCCCATATTTTGCACGCTACAATAGGGAGACCGTGGCTTTATAGCTACGATTTGATTAATTTTTACGACTTTTTCTCTGCAGATGGAGGCGGTTACCGAGAACATAGTTCATCATGATACTGTTTACAAGCGTATGGTGGGAGATCGAGACAAATTAGGACGACAATTAAGCGTGCTGAACGCGGAACGCGATCGCCTTATAGAGGAACGCGACACGGCTGTACGAGAGTCGACGAAGCTACGATTTTCTGCACAAAGACTCGAGAAACATAACGAGGATCTTTCTCGGCAGGTCAGTCCACCATTTAACAAAACACGTGTATATATATATATATATATATATATATATATATATATAT
>MNPL01007901.1:0-15375 GCA_002081605.1 Tropilaelaps mercedesae | reverse complement strand
GATTGTGTTGCTACATTCCGAAACCGCGTTATCCATGGATCGATGCGCTGCTATGACTTTGATTCACTTGTTGACGTTGAGTGAATTGGCGACAATGAAAACATTGTGACGTATCGTTTCATTAACTGTGGACTCGACACGAACCTGTGTATATGGATATCACCTGAACGGCAAATCGCTTGCAAATGCTGCCAAAGGTGTTCACACGTGTTATACACAATTCGGCCATTCCTCCCAAGTCCGTTGTCACCATAATCAATCGTCGATAGACGTCGTCAATACGCGCCACAGGGTGACCCTGTCAACATTGTCGTCGTATCTATAACGGCTCTATTACGCCCGTAGTGGAGATATGCTCATTTGTCGATGGCCAGCAAGGCCAGTGCTAATAATAATAATAATTTCAGTTACAGAAGAAGCAGCAAAAGGTCACAGGAAAGCACAAAAAGACGAAAGTAGTAACAGCAGAGCTATAATGGCACTAGCCACAATCATCTCTATTCTACGACTAAATCAACGACGGTTCGGCCTGTAAACGAAACTGACCGCTGGCTGACCCGCCAAAGTTTGAGGGTCAGGTGCCCATTATCCTCATTCAGTTATCTTCCTCCATCATTCACCATCAACATATCGATACAATTCGACCATAATGCCTGTCGATTCTGGCGGCCTGTGCTGTAAGCGTTCACCATTTCTTCGGCCTTTAAACGACGCGAACGCTTTTGACTGGCAGCACAACGCTAAAGTGACAACGCTGAGCACGTTTGCCATAGGCGTCAGCGCATGATGCCCCCCCCTTCCCCCCCGGGTCCTCATAAGCAACTCATACGGCGGCCATGTGCGCTGTCAACCATCCGCCAGCGCTCGCTCGTAGTGGGGCTCGTACTTTAAGGAGGTCCTGCTTAGTGTGCCTGCCGCCACCCCGATCCACCAACCGGTGGAACGGCACACGCCCGTTAGCTGAAGTCATTGTTGACGTAGCTACGACGCTAGTATAACCGCTCTTGCATTAGCGACGTCTTAGTCGCCTTTTCAGTTTAGACCTCTCATTGACGAAGCGGTTAGCAGCGTCGTTGCCGTTGATGGCTTGGTTAACCGACTGGATGATTCGTCGAGCTGTTTCACTTTGATATGACCTTTCGGTTTGTAGACGAATGCCTCTCTGTGACGCTTTGCGTCGGTCTGATGGAGTGAGCAAATAAAGAAGGGCGCGGCAAGGACTCACTCGTTCGTTGTTCGTGGACGGAGGCATTTGCAAACAACTGTATGGTTTGCCCTCCACCTCCCCGTCATCAACCCCTGCGTATCTGTTCGCCCCTACATTGCTTCGGAGGGCTTGAACGACCTCCTCCTCCTCCTCCACCTCTTTTTCTATTTGCCGTTGTCGTCTGTTTTTCTAGATCTTCAGTGGTTTCAGTTTCAATTGACAGAAATGAAGACAATGAAGGACACCAATAAGCTAAGTCTGAAAGCTCGCTCATGCTTGATGCATATGGACGCAAGCATACAAAGACCACAACCTCATATAGACAAATACGCTGCGCTTATCCCCCCAATCCGGCACGCCATCTCCCCAGAACACTCCCTGGAGGGCTGGTCCCATCATCTAGTAATGCCAATATGCCTACGATGGCTGTTGGACGTCCACTCAACATATCTGAACGAAACCAACGTTGCCAATCTTGCCAGCAATCGTCACAACACTCGCGCACCCCCCCATTTTAACTTTTACTCGTTCTTGTTTCCTATCGCTTCGTTCCAACGGTTCGTCGGTGAAGGAGCCAAGAAGGCCGCCATTATTGTGTGTAAATGCGTCAAGCACTAAACGCTCGGTCTCTACTGTACAAGCAAGCGATCAGATGTGGTTTTTCAACGAAACAAACACTTCACGATTGGGGAGATGCATCAGCGCTCGTGCCGCTGTCGGAGGAGAAGTAGCGCAGTTTTGCTTGAACGGGTATCAACTGACGGAACAAATATCGGTCCGGTAAAGCAGTCAGGTCAGCAGCCGATTCGCGTTATTTCAACAAACGATTGGGCGAATTTCAACAAGCAAACAAGAGTAGCGTCAATATGTGACGATGAAATGCACACGTGATGATAGCGGGTCTGAACGTGACACATGATTTGGAAATGTGCATGTGACACCTAACACGGCACCTAACAGGCCGCCGCCGCCGCCGCCCATGGTCGCCGCCGCCGCCCATCGTCGATTTCGCCCGACCAGAGGACATAGCAGCAGTAGCAGCAGCAGCAGCAGCGCTAACAATTCGAACTAGGTAAAAACAACAAAGCCGACAGCGAGCACCCAAACAAACGCCAACGGTCGGTCGTCTCTGAAAAAGACGATTTCGCAGATATTCTTACGTTTCGTCTTTTGTTGGCGCATTGACGTTCCTATCGTTCAGGTGAGCGAGCGGCCGACTTGACACGTCGGTCTCGGTTCCGCCGGAGCGCCGGGTGGGTGAGTGTGTAGGTAGATGGGTGTTGTTCGTCCGTAAACGTCATTCGCTCTTCATTCGGTATATCACCATCGGCTAGTCGACAAGTCGGTCTATACGATGATTCTAAATCGAAATATAAATAAACAGCAACCACGGCCGGCGACAAAGGGAGAAAATAAATCTCATAGTGGCCACCGTCGAAGCGGTGACCGTGGCGGGCGTCGGTTCGTAGCCCAATCGACATTTCGTCGCTCAACTTTGTCGTCTGAATCTTCGGTCTTTTCTTTCGTCGACGTAGCCCCTTCCCTGTAGTTAGTGTGTGTGCGTGTGTGTGTGTGTGTGTGCGTTCTCGCTGTTCAGCTCATTGGTCCCGCTCTGGTAATGCCATAGCGATTGGTCTGTCTCAGCTGGCGGTGCGTTCTCGTCAGCCAGGCTGATCAAATTACGCGTATTTTTACTCAAGTGCAGCAAAATGATGACACACACGCCTGATAAACAAAGACGCGCTGTGTTGACTGCGAGGTAAATATGGACGATGCCGATTAGTCTAGCAGCAGCAGCAGCAGCAGCAAGATCTTCTAGGGTGGCAGCGTGGACCCCCGGGAAGGACAGTCACTAGATTTAGACCTCTACTTTTCGATCAGACGCGTCCATCCCGATGGGAGCAGTTAAGACGGAACGCCATTAGCAACCACCAGATCCACTGACGAAGTCGGCAGGGAAAAAAAGTTCTATCAAACCTATAAAGCACATAGCGTACTCTACGAATGACCACATAATGACGGTCAAATATATCTGCATAACGAAAACATACACCAGCTAATGACGCTACTTTTTTATTTTTCTTCTTTTTTTTTTTTTCTGAAATCGTCCAGGTCCTTATCCCGTCATCAATTTGTTGTCGTTAGTTCCCATTTGCTTTCTTTCTTCGATTGACACAACGCAATTTACGGCCAAAAGAGCAATTAAATAAAAGACGTGTGTGTGTGTGTGTGTGTATATAAAGAAAGGTGTGTCGCAGCAGTGGTGCCGTTGTGTGTAAAGGAGCGCTGAGCAAATGATGGCGCCTAATAGAAGCAATTTTTGCTTTTTTCGTGAATTTCGTACAAAATCGCATTTTAGTGTAGTGAATGGACGGTGATCCCTTTTGGAGAACACAAGAGATAAATGACTGCCGAGCTGAAAGCTATTAGACACAACCGTCTTGGACGGGACGGGATGACTTAGTCTCAATAGAGTTGGTTGGCCCTATGGGTTAGCCCACGTATCTTTGTCCGTCCGTTTGTCTGTGTAGTTTATGTATACGCGAGCGTTGCTCTGAGGGAGCGTCCCGTGGCGGTGCCGTGTTTACCCATCAGGTCTGTTCATAAATTTCAGCAGAAGCGTTAGAATGAGATAAGCGATGTCTAGCAAACTGAGTACCGAGCTCCAAATGCTGACAGCGGAATGGAAATATGTGTGACGACCTTCGTGACCGTCCACGTCAATAGACCACCACTGACAGCGACGACAACAGCAGCGGCAGTTACCAAATCATCATGTCAACAAGAAAATGACATTCGTCATATGGGCAGCGATAATGATACATATAAGTAAACCAGAGGGGAATTTTCTACTCTACCTAATAGACGCGGAGGGAACCCGTCGTCCGTGCAAATATTCAAATGTGCTTGTACACAAACTTCTACATCGGACGTCGACGAGGATTTTCTGTCCTCTCTCTGTCTTAGACACGTCGTAAGAGCTCAATCGCTATGTTAATAGTATCCGATAAAAAGAAATTCGCACTAAAATATTCGGCTATCGGCCCGCTGTTGGTTGTTTGCCAACGAAGCCCTACGTGTGGTACGAAATGTACATTTCGCATTTTCGTTATAATCAACTAGAATCGTTTATCTGAGCTAGATGCTTTCAAGTAGCTTCAAGATGCTTTTTCAAGTCCTCTACGATGATCAAGCAGTTGCTTAATGGCTCATCTCAGTCTCGCTGAACAAGTCTTTTGTTGATGTTTAATGGTGGCGACGATCACCGGCGTCCCCTTATACGAAGAAATCATATTTCACAGTGAATTGTATAGATAGTCACGAGTGGCCTCAAGCATAGAAGGCGATGTTAGCTGTTCGCTTGTGTACGCTGGGTATGTTGCTTAAAATTACATGTTAGCTCGTAAGCCAGAACAGCAATAGCCAATAGCAAATGCTTGACGGCACAGGATAATTAATGACCGAGTGAGTAGTAAATAGCTTGCGTGAATTGAAACCCTCGTCGCCGGCGATGGCCATCTCGACAAATACGCGTATGTTTGTTATAAATAGTATTGGATCGATAAAATGGGATTGAAATGTATTAGGGCGTACGTCACTGAAGATCTATCATGGCCGTACCTTGACCTGCGTGCAGCTGGCGTCATTTTTTATGGATACAACAAAGAAATATGAAGAGAATATGATCGCATACAACGCAATAATGTAAAATCTAATAAAAATGTACCGGATTTAGATTTGCCTGTTATTTTGAAATTCGCTTTGTCACGAACGGGATCCGAGGCCTGTCTCTTCAAACGTTAGAAGTACGCCAGTAAACTGAGTGGAAGTAAAAACTGTTTATCCATGAAGTGTGGTAAGCATTTACCGACGACGGTGTACGCCGAGGAAAGACTAAGTTACTGCCTTACGCCGGCTACAGTACACGAAGTTCGGGATTAATTCTCTAAAGGGCCGTTGCACCGCAGACTTCCCCCAAATGGGAAATTAATTCATTTCAGGCGCACAATGTGTATTAATTACATTGTTTAGTAAGTTAATTAATTTGGCACTTGGGAGTCTTGTGAGCGATGGCGTTATTCCGCTTTTACGAGCGTGCCTATGACGAAGCACAGAGCCTTTCGTTTACGGTGAGACCACGGAAGAGACAAACATCCACCAGATATGCCGGGATTTGGAACGGACGCAGGCAGTGCAGGAATAATATGAAAATTCCATTTTACCACAGTCAGACGACCAACACTGTCTAAATACTTTACGGTGAAATGCAAACCGTAGACACAGCCTTCTTTAGCATGTATGTGTCTCCCCATTAGACTCACGAAGTGAGATTGACGAACAAGAACAAGAAGAAGAAGAATAGCACTGCGGTTGCCACCTAATCATTTCCAACCGTCCGTTATGGACAATTCTTCGTCTTCAGAACTTTTACTCGTCGTGACTCTCGAGCACTGTATCTCATGTATGATAATATTGTACTGTTCACATAACGCACAGCATTTCCTTGTTGGGACGGCCGTTTGTCCTAAGCACGCTAGAGTGACTACGTCTTGTGGATAGTTTATTATTCAATCGTTACCTGGCCTAACGCACACAATAGTAGTTCGCCAATTTACGAGGTTCTCGCATGAAAACGGATGGCGGAAAAAATTAAAATACATATAAGTCGATAGTGGATTCTGATACATTGACATCGAACTAGTAGTACCCTGGCCTCCAGTTGACTGACTAACGCAACTGCTCGGTCTACGACCGTTTCTCCCTCTCACCTTGTCATAGTTTAATCAGTCATGTAATGATGATCTGTTTGGCGTCATCTCTGTTGTCTGGTACGGCTCGTCACCGTTTCATCGAGTTGTAAAGTCGTTTGGCGTAACCCATCCTTCAGGCACTGCCGTCGTTTGAGTTGCGGTCACAGTTTGGCGCGGCGTTGACAAAGGGTACCGCAATCACTGAGAACAAAGGATCTCACGGACGACAGGGCTCCAATCAGCCTACCAAGCCTGTGTGCCATCTGCCTGACCACCGCTGCCGTTTGAACCCAACAGAATGGATGCCTGCATGCTAACCACAACCGTTCGTCGTGTGCCTGAAGACGTACACACATACGTACACAGGTATATACGTACACACACACACACACACACACACACATACGCATACAAAATATAATTACCCGCGTTGCGATTCCTCGGCCCACACCCATCACCGCCTTAACTAATAGCGGCGTAATGGACCCCGTTGTGCTGACCAGGCGGTAGCGTCATAGAAAGGTTAGCAGCAAAAAACCGGCAACCCTGACATCTGGTCTTTCAACAGCTCAGCCTGTCTGCCTGTCCGGAGGCAACCTGACCAGCATTTGCGCTATGGGCTACAGCCAAAGAAACAAAAATTACCACTAGTCACCATAACTAAGAACTACATCGATGTTCTGGGGGCCACCGGCGGCGATGGTCTCCGAACTGGCCATGGCGTTTCCTTCTCGGCAATTGAACCTGAAGAAAACGAAGTGAATGAATGAATATACACACATACACGCACACAAACAAACAAACACATACACGCGCACACACACACGCACATACAGCGACACACCTGCAGCCGTGCTCATGCTATTCGCCCAGACGTGGTAAAAATGACAGACAAGCACACTTCTCGTATATAGACGGCACACGTCGTTACGTCACTCGGTTTTTGCCAACGGTTGTCAACGGTTCTATTCTTCAGCGCCTGCTGACGCGTCTGTTCCATTCTTGAGACTCATCATCGCGCGTCACCCCTGAACACGAACACGATACGCTAACCCTGGCCCGCGTGCTGCGGTTTTCGAACGCAGTTGACGTGTTTCTGACGACTCCAACGGCTAAAGCGTAAACCGCTGGCCTGTTAACCGTAGGGCGGGAATTGTGTTGGCGCGATGGAATGTAACGTGCACATCGTTATAAAACATGCGACAACGGCTGTGGACAGGAGAATGGGAAACATTTCAAATGGAGGAAGAGAGCGATTTTAGTTCACCGTGATTAACTTGTTATTTATTCATAGTGTAATTCTGACAGCTCTAATCACCTTTGACAATTGTCGCTTACCGGTACACTTTGATTGTACTGTTTTTTGGTCTATTTTCATCCGATGCTCATGTAAAATGTGAGAGACCTTAATTAGTGCAAAATACAAAAGAGCAACATCAAAATGACCTTCGTGTTTTAACATTGGTACCCACCGCAAATTGACCCTTCAGAGCATCGACGATTCTCGCTTCAATACATAGAAGAAATATTGTTCATTGGCAGTAGTGAATCAATTACGGGAAGCACTAGAAACTGTTGTGGGAAGATCGTGGAAGCCCTTGAGCAACATCAAATTGGCACCTTAGGGGGAGAGAAAATAGCATGGTTGCGTACTCCCTCCCTCTCGCCTACCTCCTTTTCCCGACCGAAGTTGGGTTGGTTGGCACTTCTCACAGCTAGAGCCCAAATCCAATGCTAAATTTGCCTAACCAAGACGGGGGCTTAGACTTAGCTGCCAGACTATCTCTCCATAGAGAGGCGTCTACGCGCATAAACGACGTATTACCCCACACACACACACACACACACACACACACACACACACACACCGTCATCCAGACTCGTCGGATTACCGTTGTACAGCTCCCAACATTTCACTGACGTTTCTCTCCTATTATATATAAATGCAGCACAGAGCACGTATATATATATATATATATATATATACATATAAATTTTTTCTCTGTCAAGTTATGAGGTTCCCCCCTTCCTAAATATTTCTATAACCTCAACTTGAACGTACACCTCTTGAAAGTGGCTTGAGATCAACGTGTGTTAACTGAAAGAGCTTAACGTTAACTTGATCCGTCTTAATGAAATATCATGACGAACAGACAGAATTTACTTCATAAGCTGCAAGCACAGAACACTCATTAATTCATTCATTCATTACAGGATGATTCGATCGCAACAATTCCACCGTTGTGGTCACCCTGAGAGGCATTATATCCATTCTAGCCACCATGTTGGTACAGTGTTGTCTGTCGTCGTGGGTCAATGGCCCGCTATCATTACCACAAACGAGCTATCACAACCGAATCGTCGGCATAGCAAAAAACAAAATAAAACACTGCTTTACTACTTGTTTGTTCTCGTTGGCTATAGAAACTCATACAACAAGAACAACTTCTGTCACAATCGGTCAGCCTCTACGGGCTCTCTACAGGCGTGCGCTCACTACGACATAGCAACGTAAACACACACACACACACACACACACAATTCACACGCTAATTTCGAAGACACCAACGACGGTGTCGACGACGGAAGAAAAAGAGCTTGACTCGATAAACGGCTCGTGAACTATGCAAGGAACATACTTTGCCCCGCAACAAACGGATATTTTACCACCACCACCACCACAACAACGACGACGACGCCGCCAAAACGATGACTGGCCGCTACTCACAGCCGCCTCTGTTCGCTCGCTGTTCATTGTTTGTTCCGACTGTGCGTGTGTTCGGAAATACTGCAACACATAAGAGACGCTTGTCAGCCATCTAAATCGTTCACTGGTCAAGTGGTTACTGCTGGACGATTGCTTCTACCCGCAGTCATGCGTAGCAGCAGCAGCAGCGTCAGGTTACTCTCGACTGGCCTGCGTGCGCTCTTCGCCATTTTTTATTTTTTGCCAGGAGTGTGCGTTTTTCTCTGTCAGCGGACATTTAGTATCGCATATCTTTGTCTAACTACATGGCAACTATTAGAAGCAGATGTATAATGCTGCTGGCGGGACTGACCCCTGCGGTTTCAGTTGTCCCCTATTTTTTTTTCAATTCGAAAAGGCTGTCCCCTCATTCCACTGTGTTGGTCCTGCTCGAACTCCTGGACCGGACCGAACGACGGGGCGCCGGCAGCCAGGCAGTGGGAGCGGAGGTCACATTTCGACCAGGGTTAGGCTGTAACCACGTAAGTGTTTGCTGATTTTAACTAAAAAGAAGGCACCGTCGGCATTCGTATCTGTCGTGCGTTCTATTAAGAACGTCGTCGTCGAGCCGGTGCATCTACTAATGAATTCTCCCCTAAAAGTTCAAGAACACACACACACAACAATACACGACCGTAAGCCGACGAAAAAACTATTCCGTTTCCTCCTATCCGGCCGTGTTTCACTGAGAATTGTGTTGTGATAGCAGACGACTGTGTCGATTCTGTCCAAACATGACCTTTGCGATGAAGGTAATTCATTGTCTGGCGATTCGGAGTTTTCTGCTCGTCGTTCGCTGTCTTCGTGCGAGCCAATCTCTCGCCAGACATCCACCACATCTTAGCCCAGCTGTATCTGATTGTGAAGTCTTAAAAACGAAATATTTGTGTTCATTTAGCGCTCCGGAGTGCCCATGCAATTAATTCACTGCCGACACTCCATCCAGTCGGGCCCATTCCGTTCGGTGGATATTGCTGATTCTGCTAAAAGCAAAAGCTTAAGAGATACACCCAATGTGTGTGTGTGTGTGTGTGTGTGTGTATATCCGACGTATCAGGTGATGATACGGCTCATCAGAATGAAGATCAGCAACGAATATATAGCAGGCCCTGTCGACTTTTGGACATTTCTGTTACCTGCATTTGGCGTTTGGTTGTTTTGTTTCTTTTTTACGATTTGTATCTTCAGCAGCCGAGACGGGCCCGAGGCCCATTGTGGTCGGTCTCGAGTATTCTGTAACCGACGGACGTTTCCGCACCGAACAAACATAACGAACATCCGAGAACAAAAAGCAGCTGCCTGCCTTTAAGCCGACTTGTCCATGTCGAACTTGTACATGGCCGAAAAATATATGGCTGATGGCCGGCTCACTCAACCGCTTGAGCGCTATCCGTCAAGCAGGCAGCTTTGTGCACTCTATCATTTTACCTGTTCGTGTATAGTCAACTTTCGATTCGTCCAGTCACGGCTCACGTGTCCCACATGACTCTGCTGTCTATAAAGCATCATATTATGGCTGTATCAGCCGTATGGCTCGCTGGTAACCTGCTCCGCCTGCAGACGCTTTGGTGGTTGATCTACATCTACACGATGATCACATGTAGATAGCAAGAAAAGACGTTTTCGGAGAGGGTGTCACAATTATAGATGCTTGTAAGTTATGATCGATGCCGATTGCCTGTCAGGTTGACAGGCCAAGGTAGGACTACCCTTTAGCGCCCGCCGACAGAAAAGAAAAACGGAGCTGACCTTCTCTGCGCAAGTGATCGTGTTTAGAAAAGGCCATGCCGTCTCCGACGATCGAATGAGATGTTCGTTTATAGGAACGATGCATTACGTAAGGTCGAACTAGTACAAAATGCAATTGTTGCCTGCCAGTAGTTGTGTTTGTTGTGCATTGGCGGTGCATTTTCGTTGAATATTAGAGGAGTCGATTGCAAGCAAGCCGTCCGTTCTGAGTCAAAGGGGTATATTTAGGATAATCGATAACGTCCGTTTGGTGGACAAATGAACGGTGACCTCGCCGCTGGACACGCCGGCAGGCGAAAGGTATCTTTAGGTAGAACATCGTACGATAACCTAACATTTACCATTGAGTTATTTTTAGCTGAGCAGATGCTATTCCAGCAACAATGCCGGAAAAAAAAGAATAGGGCGTAATGCGCTGTAGATCTTAACTAACAAAGTGTAGATATTCCCATCGTGCACTTCGATCTACGTCGTTTTAATCTGGTAACGACGACGACGACGACGATATTTTCGTCTCGTAGTTGTGGTGGGTGAATCGCAACAATAGCGATTCTGCAAGCGGACGACACGATCATGTCGAATTCCTGTGTGCCAGTCTACCTGGAAATTCCAATTTTTTCATCCAATGACTACAGCAGCATAATGTAAAGCACGCCTATAGGGTAATGCATTTCGGCAATGCTTAACAAGATTAGGCAACGATGAGACCATCGACATCGATATGGTTTAAGACGCGGCACCAGGTGCGTCGACAAGCGTCAGCTCTTAATGAACCTGACGGGCCCAAAACATTCGAGTCTATTCCGTGTTTGTTGCTAGGACACCTCTAAAAAGGTAACAGGATTTTTCCCGTATCTGCTGTTTTTAAGGCCCGCCAGTCGTGTTTGCGCAAAAGCTTCGTGACGAACGACGATCATTTGACCACTATCGTCGGAAAGCTACTCGTGTCTGCCGTCGTCCCTATCGCAGATGATCGTCTACCACCCCTTACCCCTCAATCGACACATACGTTACTGCTGTATACGCCGCACCCAGTCAATGTTCGGGGTCACGCTAGGTCTTTGCCTTTTTCCCTTCGTTCGGGAGGGAAAACACTCGACTGGATCGTCCAGGCCGAGAAGCTCGCGAAGCGGCCCAGCCTTTACCGCTCACTTTTCGAACAGTTGAAGACATTTTCTTTCAATCGGAAAATCAATCCCAATGACCTTGTCCGGTTGTGCTTGCAGAGGAGGCCTAGAAAGCGCGGTAGCAGATGAGAGAAGCTTAGCGGCGTGCAAACGTAGTCTGCCGCTGTTTTTTAGCGGATCTCGCCTCCATTTTGTTGGATGGCGAGGTGCCGACACACCCCAGTTCGAGGGACTTCAGAAGAGGTACAACGTACTTTAGCAACTGAGCACGACAGTCAGAGAGAGAATAACACGAGAGTCAATAGACGGGCACGAGGCACGCATTCGAGAGTCTTGAGGGTTCGTTGCCGAAGCTGCTGGCTCAAGAACCCTTCACTGTGGATATACACACGCGCGCGCGCACACACACGCAAACACAACTCGATCCCTTCCTAACTTCGTATTTTCTTGGCTCGAATGTCATAACCGGGTATCACAAGCCCCGGTCGGCCCTAAGTTGGTTACTGGGGGCCCTCGCCTCAAACGAAATGTTGAATGTTGGACGAGGCCGCACAAACGACGATCATGTTGGATACGCCGGCGTACGAGTTGGATCAGAGTTTCAGTGGCCGTCGGGTTGATCAAGGGACAGTACAGTGGCGGGAACGCCCAGTCCAGAGGGCAGGTTTCCTGCTGTTTATCTCAAGTGCGTTGGCCCCTCTGGACAAAACATGTTGTACCAAGCAGCTTAGACGAGCCTGCCGCTACTTTAAGCGGGACAGGCTGCCGCTGTTACAGCATGAATACACCCACCCACCCACTCTGTCTGCCCCCCAATCCGTTCGTTTTGTCCTCTCGTCCCCGTGTCATGTCATACAAGTAACACACACACACTCTCCTGTTTATCTTCTGTCCCATCTCGCAAGGTCCTTCACTAGCCTTTAAGTCCTTCGAATGCGAGAGCTAAGAAGGAAACGCGCCGCGGCTGTTTCGCCTTGTTCTTATGTTTTATTTCTGCACTTGCAGTCAGTGCTCAACTGCCCAGGGCACTCACAGTGGAAGACGTTGCCGTTGGATGCTACTCGTTCCTCTATCCGAGAAAAAAGGCCTTTTTCTGCTACACACGGACACATTGCCCATGTGCATACAACAGACGAGTATATACTTGGCGAGGGCCTGTTTCTTATCACAGGCCGAACACGGCGCACGCTCGTGCATGCATCAAAATGATGTAGAAACATTTGAACAAATACTTGCGATAGAACACTCCACCAGATAATATCAATGACCCCATACATTAGCTAAAATGCCTGGAATCTTCTCAGTTTTTCCCGTTTGGTCTGGCTCGACCACGTCTATCTTCTATTATGCACAAACCCGAACAGGCCTTAAGCGCTGGAGAACATCATCAGAGCAAAAGAATAGTGAATCAACTTTACAAGCAGAAATTCAATTATAAATCAGCGACGTGTGAAGCAAGACGATTGTCCGCTCAAAACGCCCATACTTTCTGTTCGTTTCCTATAAATTTATATATGGCTTTCACGGTATATACATACATATATATATATACATACATATATGTTACATATTGTCCTTTTACGGCAATAGCTTCAATATTATTACCATCATTGTTGGAGAAGGTAAATCACTACTCGTTTCAGTGGATGTTGTTGTTTTCGGATTGCCTTGA
This sequence comes from Tropilaelaps mercedesae, assembly GCA_002081605.1. Lineage (NCBI taxonomy): Eukaryota > Metazoa > Arthropoda > Arachnida > Mesostigmata > Laelapidae > Tropilaelaps > Tropilaelaps mercedesae. The sequence goes on along the minus strand of MNPL01007901.1, from coordinate 2,123 downwards.
AGTCGACTTGAAGTCGTTTTTGTTGAGCTTCAGATCTCAAAAGGCCAAAATCCAAGGCCCAATGGCCTATAATGGGAGGACTATGTAGACCTCGAAGGGACAAAAGCAGTTTGACATGTAGGCCAGTCGAGCTTAGCCTCAGTCACGGATGTCCCGCGCGGCATTAGGCCCACATCGACGTTGTTCCAGTTGTTTAAGAGTTCACAAACGTTCGATAGAGAAGCAATTGGCCTTTGCATTTATAGCGAAACGGTTGCTTCTGTTCACTGGTCCGTTTATCAACAGAAGCCTGTGCAAGAGTCATTGTTCAAACTGTCCGACACTCGAGATAGACAAATGTTAGAACGCCTCATCAAAGCGACGACGCCCAGACGCGAGGATGTCTGCACAAACTCGATTGTTCACAGGCTGGAATTCATGACATGATATCACACAATGTCAAATTACTGATTCGTATCTACTACTCGTTAGACACATTTTCGCGTCTGTACGCGCATACCTGCGCATGATGTACCGAATGCTCTCTCTTTCTCAGACTTAGGGATCGCTTTCTCGCGCAGACTAGCGTCTTTCCATCCTCTCTCTCTGTCTCTCTGTCTCTCTATTTAAACTATTTATTTAGTCGCCTGAAGTTGTAGGACCATATGGCGTGGTCTGTTTCCATTTACCTCTCCACATGTCCCCCTGATGACGGCCGCACCCACCAGGTAACCCCCCTTCCTTCTTGACGTCTCGTTTCCTCCACCCATAACCTCCACCCAGCAGCGATACACGAATCTTGTCTGAAGCGTCATCGATGTCCGATTCTCTCGTTGAGTTTAGTGTACGACTAAGTATTACAACCTCTCAGCCGATGACCATAGCCTGTCATTGGCAACTGGCGCGGCTGTCCGAGCAAACGTCCGTCTATTCGTCGTTTGACAACATTAACAATTTGTCGTGCAATCAGCGTCTGTTACTACTTCTTAGCGTCGCCAGTTCCGTCGACGTTCCTACGACTTGTTCATGTCCCGATGGCGACGTCATCAACAGACGACGACGTCGTCTCATTCATCGGGGTATGTCGATGAGCGTGGCTCCTATGCGAAATACAACAACAGTAGGCACTGGCCTACTTGACTATAGAATAAACACACACACACCCACACACACGTGCACACACACACGCACACGCGCACACACACGCAGAGAAGGACAGCCGTGACTGGAGTTTCTCTCGTGGATGTCCTCGTCCGTTCACCGTGTTCACCTTTTTAAGAGCATTGACGGGGAAAATTGCCAATGTGTGCTAGATTGTAGCTTTGTGACTAAATGGCGATGGTCGAACTTCTTGTCTGGTCGGCTTTCGCCGGGACCAACGGCAATGCGTCGACTGGCTGGCTCTCTTCACTTCTCTATGTTCCGCTTGTCTCTGTTGAGTTGAATTTCAGCTACAGAATCATCTGAGCGCATCGAAGCAAACAAACAGCGACCGCGCACACACCTGGCGCGCACTACGGCTCTATCAGTGCCGTACATTTAGCATCGACATGTGATACGATAGAAGTCTGTGAGTGGGATGGGATCACAGAGCGTCACATTCCGAGAATAGGTGGGCGTTGCTGTTAGCGTTGTGTTTATTATGATCAGCATCGATGATAATAATAATAACATAGTGATGTGGTTTCGTTAGTTCGCTCTCCCACGTACTGGTTCTCATTAGGCGTACTAGTTCGTTTAAACAAGGGTCACTCGTTGAAAATCATTTCTTACGCTAGTTCGGCCCCGCGTGTCCGTGGCGCCATTGAGGTATACTAATAACAAATGAATAAATGAAAAATGTCGCTCGTCTTCTTTGCTTTTGTCTGTCTACCAATGTTTAGGTTTGGTTGTACGAACGTTGTAACTGTCCGAGAATTGCCGACCAGGATGGTCCGACTTCAGGCGTCACGAAGACCCAACAAATGCTCGAACGAGAAGAACTATATCGAGTCTTGTCGAATCGACAGCTGTACGACCGTCTGGCAGGACAAACCACGCCCCCGCAGCCAGAACTGGAGCCCGATCTTCTTCGTATGCGACATATATACATACATATATACATATATATATATATATATATATATATATATATATATATACCT